>JAOXYF010000008.1:15356342-15380183 GCA_028565775.1 Sternarchorhynchus goeldii
GTGCGTGATGGAGTCGTGAGGTCCATCCTGTTAACCGCACCGACACTAGCAAAGGAACTGGATGAATTCCGTCCCATTATGATGGAGATTTAACGGAAAATACATCCAAGGGGAACTACAGCACCGAATTCCCAAGGCATCCATTGATTAGAGCAAGTGGTAATCTTGAGAAGCGCAAAGTCCTGTTGCCTCTGATCTATGGGTTGCCATTACTTCAGCATTGTGCTCTTTGAATAAATCCTCATTACGTAGTGGTGGAAATGACAGTTCTTTGTCAAGTGTCTATTTTTTATTGCCAGGTCTTTGTTCTGAATGGCAACATCATGACATTTGTTTCACATCCTAAGTTATGGTCTTTATATTTGGCAATCAGGAATACACAAAATGACCGAGTATGCTTGAAACATTTAAGTGATCTGAAGTTGGGTGAGTGATGGCCTGCTTTAAAACATCAGTGACCTGGGAGTGACTGGCCACTGCCTGGTCCAGCCTGTGATCTGTCTGTTCTGGGGTCCAGTGGGGTCAACCACATGCTGCAAGCTCCCAATTAACCCTCATTCACTGGGCCAAGTCCCTCTCACCCATCCATCATACTGCTCTGGTTAATTCTGCTTAATAAATGATTAAACAATCATTTCCATCAGCTGAGTTTTAATGGAACCATATATCCTTGTTAGGCAGGACGTCAGAAACTGCACCCTGCTTGCGTACAGCTGCGTGCTGGACAAAAGGCACGGGAGGAAGCAGGCGTGGCATATACATGGGGAGGGTGGAGGAGGGTGGAGGTGCTTGAACAATAGACCATGAAAAAATGCAAATGGAAAAAAAATAAGTGTGGGTTAGACGGAGGCTAAAAACGCAGGCGGGAGAATTGGTTTGTCTTTGATTCAGGATGCGGCGCGAAAGCTGTCACGCGTGACCCGTTTAACGTCAGTCACATGTGCGAAAGCGCTGAGAGGAGGCTGTGCTCATGCACGCTTCAGCAAGCGCCGAGCCTTCCAGAGCTGTCATGACCCTTTGTGTTCGGTAATGTCAGGGAGGACAGCATGCAGAGGGACGCTAGCTGAGATGGGTGTGCAGGGGGCAGGCATGCTGAAAAGATGTTAAAGTGCCCAAGGCTTGGTTGAGCTGGTTAGAGACATACACACACACACACACACACAAAACAGAGAAGTAGCTATCCCTGAGCACTCATCACCTCATCATCTTTGCAAGTAGCCTGTATTACTACTTAATTGATGGCAGAAGCCCTTCCCCCTCAAGCTTTCCTTTAAGATGGGTCTATGGAAGTTTTACACTAAAGAAGTGTGTGTGTAATACAGGTGTGTGTGTGTGTGAGTGCACACTTACATACGTCTGCCTGTACAAAAGGTATTTTTGTGTCCGTCCATCCAAGCACAAATGCCTCCTCTTCCTGGCAATTACCTGCTCCTTCTCTCCCCCTTCTATTTAGGTACCACATCTCTCACCTACGTCAAGGGCCACCACGCTGACAATCTCCAGCCCAGATTACAGCCAGTATTTATGTCGCTGCATGCTCAATTTCCCCTCCATCACACCGCTGACATGCATGCAGTGGGATCCGTGGTTTTCGTTCGCTATTGTGTGATTAAGTGCGTAGAACAGGCCTTCTTCGAGCAATAAGAGCACAACGTGCTTCAGCAGCCGATACTCGTGGCTAGAATCCAACACGAGTGTTCAAGATGTTGGTGTCACTTTCAATAAAGAACACAATTTGAAATGCGATGAAACGGACAGCTCCGATATCTTAATGTATGCATTTATATAGCCAAAACCTCTGCGGCCATAAACTATTAGCATATCCACAGATGTTCCTGAAATTCCAAAGCTTTTGGAAGAGTAACTGCTTCGTCACACTCTGAAGGCTCTTATTAAAAGCAACACAGGGTGTGTTCCCAAACCTTCCTCCTACACTCCTCACATCTTCCCCTTTTCATCTAGTTCAAATTTCATAAAGCAAATGAAGAGAAGAGGTGAGGTGAAATGGAGAACGAACATGTATAACAGGACAGAATAGGATCTTACATCATTTTAGGCAAGCATGCTTACTGCATGTGACATCACAGAGCAAGAGAGCTCACTTTAAGTCTAGACACTTCAGCACAGTGTACTCAGGCAGTGGAGTGGGGTAGTGGAGTGGGGCAGGGGAGTGGGGCAAGGGAGTGGGGCAGTGGAGTGGGGCAGTGGAGTGGAGCAATTCCACCCCACTGAGCTTCACATACATGTGTTGCATGTATGTATTTGTAATTCCTCCCAGCGATGCTCATTTCCTGATACTCTCTCCTCCTCTCCAGACCTGGGTAACAGTGGGTGGAGCCTCCCACCTCCCCAGGATAGAGCAGGGACTCACGCTGCTCACACAAGCAGCAGGTCACCAGAAGGAGCTAGCTGTTAGGCCCGCAGCCGTGGATACCAGGAGGAAGGGGAGGAGTTGGAGGAGGAGGAGGAGGAGGAGGAGAGAAGATTCTGGTGACACATGGGGTGCAGCCAAAATGAAATAGCATTGATCTCACTTGTACATGCAATCTCTGGGAGAGAGGGTCACCTAATGTTTTATTCAGAGCACGAGGGGTGTGTGACTTAATTTAAATCCCACAGGGTACTTTATAGGAGCTGTTTTTGCTTCTATGTAACCTCTCTGTCATTGTGGTGGATGAGAAACACACGTTGATGGAGACTAACATTAGCTACACCATCTATTAATTTAATAGATATATATGTAACAAAAAAAGCAAGCTAGTGGCAGATAGTAATCAACCTGGACTAGAAACCTGTTGTTGGCATTCTGAGCAGAGAGCCAGGCCTGTTCCAGTCACCTCATTGTCCTCATGCTTGATCATTTATCCAGTTCTCCCAGGTGATGAGTGAAGTTAAGTGTTGGTAACCTGCCAGCTATCTACACCTGAGAGTTAATTACACATTCTTAAACAGGTCACTTATACCCAACATTTATTTGTCCTTCCAAGGGTGTGTGTACATGGTTGTGTGTGTATGTGTAAGTGTGTGTGTGTGTGTGTGTGTGTGTGTGTGTGCCTGTTTCACCTGCTACATTATGCTACGTTATGAAGCTGTTTTACACTGCCATAGAAACTTTTCAATGGACATTAGAACTCTTGACTGTGTTTCAACCAGATATACACATCAACCTTACAAATTCCAAAACACTCCAATTTGTGTGTGAGTATGTGTATATTGTATATGTGTCTGTGCGCGTATGAAAGCCGCATGTGGTCTTCCCTGCGTCTGTGTAAGTGTGTATTCTAGTTTTTTCCACGCGTACTGTTTCCCGCTGGCACAGTGTTGCCATGCCGTTGAGGAGTCCAAAGCCTTTTTCTGTCCTATCAGTTCGCGTTTTGGCTTCAGTTCATGCCATATGTTGCCGACCCAGAAAAAGCTTCATTGTTATGTTTCGCTAGCAGACCGGGCTGCATTGCCTTGTGAGGATTGGTGCCAGAGCCTTCATTCGGAGGGGATTCGCGCGCCAGTTATCCCCTTTCACGTACAGGAAAGCTCCTAAACCAGTCCATGCCTTAATTAAGGCAGTCAAGTCTGCACCGTGTTCTCTGGCCAGACTCAGCTCTAGTAACGCAGGCAAGATGCAGAGTTTAGTGAGGCCTCAGAGGCAATTCGATACTTCCATCGGCAATGAATGTTTTATCGTCACTCAGTCCACATTTCTCTGTGTCGTACATGCAGGTGCTAGGCAAGTACATTATACATCAAGGAGTCAGACAAGCAGCCCGTCCATCCTCATCCCTCTCTCTCTCCCTCCCTCCTTCTCTCCCTCTCTATGCTGAGATCTCCCAGTGGAGGCGTTCTTGATGAAGAGCCAGCTCCCCTCCCTGTTACCGTGTGCCTCGGCCAACTGTCTGCCCGCGTGTTCGTTCTCATCCGTCAGATGGCACCATGCTCCTCGCCCGCTCTCTTTAGCACAGGTGAGCTTCGTCCAGCCCCAACACCCCCCCCAGCCCCCACTCAGTGGACCAAGCCTTCACGCCTGTTGGTCTTGCGGCAAAAACTTCCTTGCCAGTGGACAGTGTGAGCCAATGCACCATACACCCAAAAGAAACAGCACTGTGGAGATTCCCACCATATTGTCTACACTTCCATTCCAGCTTCTTAACTAGGCTTAGGACCCATTAAAAACTGTGTGAAGTGCTAAGCTAATCCTGGCTGTCATGTTTCAAAATAAAGCCCATCCAGTGGAATTCCTTCCTTCTGCTACTCTCAGCAGTTGCGATACACCTGAGAATCAACAAAAACTCCATTACAGACAAAGTTAACCTTTTATACAAAGATAAATTAGAGCAAATGAGCAAAGCATGGGAGAGCCTGTGTGCTCCAACTGAGAGATGGCACATGCTTGAGCTGCATGATCAGTGTGTGATCTCTCTGTGATTAGGCACTGCAGCTAAGGACGACGCAGAGCTGTGCTGAAATTCTTTGCTCAATGAGCCATTCATCTACTTGGAGATCAAAGGAACAGGCCTGGTGCACCTGCAATACAGAGCTCAAAATCAACCACACTGAAAACATTTTCTTAATATACTGATGACTATGTTAGCATTGTGCTGAATATATGGTGAGTACAGAGATTCAGACCATGTTTTTTTTTTGCTTCCTAGGGTAAGGAGAACCCTCCCAGTTTCTCCCTCTCTTTCTCTCTCTCTCTCTCTCACTCCATCTCTCTCTCCTCTCAGTTATAGTGTTCTAGCAGGACTTTGAGAGAGGAGGGACACAGACAGCTCCTCATAGTGCTTCAAAAGTACTATTTGATGGAATTAGCCAATCAAAACCAAGACAAATGTTAATAGAACCTGTCAATGGAGAACAGAATGATTAAACAGCAGGCAAAAATGAAGCCTATTGCGTAATCTATTCCATTAAGGCTGCTGCTTACTTTTCGCTCTGACTTTTTAACTGAGTGTCAGTTCCTGGGAGGGTGTTTGTAATTAATAAGGGCTTTGTGTCTCTCTTTCTCTACAGGACTGTATGACAGGAAGAGTTATGAATTTATTCCAAATTGTCAACAAAGCTGCAAACTACAACTCTCTACACTGCCCCTTTTGTCCCTGTGGATACACAGAGTAAAGACAGAAGATCAAGGTTCTGCATCAGGAGAATTTAGGGCACCAAGTTCATTAAGATGCTTGTCACTGCACTGACTTTCCCTACATCTCTGAAAGCCATATTTACCATATCTACTAGGTGTCTATCATTAAAAAAAAAACAACAAAAAAACCAAACAGGATCATCAACTTCTTCTAGCTGCCAGTCTGCACAGGATATTTCTCAGAGTAGCACTGTCCTCTCCAGCCCAGAAACCTGCCACTCTCTAATCACATGGTTCAAGCAGTAACACTAACATAATTTTCAGAAGCTACAGTACTTCAGTCACTAAACAGAATGACTGCCCATCGGGAGGATTAATTAGATGTGATATCTTAATTTGCCCACAATAGTACTTTACCGTAATCGCTCAGCATTTTACAAAGTCTAGGAAGACAGCAGAAACTCCTGAAATGCCTGTTGACTCTGGCAGTAAATACAGCTCATTTATGATGGTGGAATGCTCTCTTCTTTAAGCATGACTTCTGCTCAGACCCCAGGAGAAGCGATTCTCTGTAATTCATCATAGTCACTAATTACACAAGGTTGAAGGCATTCTCTCTTTGAGACAGACAGGCAGGGGAAGGGAATCACAACTATGAAATTACAAGCAGAGCAAGAGAAGGCAGCTGTGCAAGAATGAAAGAGCCATATCTCGGAAGTCGAGAATAACATGATATGATTAGGATGCAACGTTTCAACTCTCCTGGAGTTAAAAATAAGACATAAACTATGTCTGTTGTTTGCTTCTCCTCAATGGTTTTGTCTGTCAGTAATGAGAAATAATAAAAAAAAATAACAGAGAAGCTAAAGGAAGTGTCAGGTAAGGTTAATTTTTTCTTCTTTCTTTATCATCAGAGAAACAAAGTTGTGATTGTTTTTCTCCACCTAGGAGATCCTGTTGTCATGGAGACTGGAAAGCGAACTGAGCCCTGGGTGAGTACAAAACACAGGTGGAAAAGTTCATGATTAAGTTATTAAAACGACAGGTGAAACTCGGTTGACGGGGACAGCCATCAGAGAAGGTGTTATTACAAAGAGTCACACACTGTTGTGAATTTCTGCCAACCAGCTTAAGAAAAATGAACCGGATGTGGAGCGCAATCCTGGGGTGTTCTCTTAGAGCACTGCATCGCACACAACATTCCTGTGGTAACTGGTTATGACTCTTGATGCTTTTTACTTTATTGCTGCAGAAAAGACATCGAAGTAATTATTTACTGTATCTGATTGGAGTCGAATGTAAACTGCGTGTCCTCCAATACAATCAACTTTATCTGTAAATGAAACTCATTCTTTCCTATCAGTCGTGAGGCGGAGAGGTGTCAAACAAAAGCTTCTATCTACCACGAAAGATAGGATTTGCACGAGTTGCTTCATTTCCAGCGATGTGTCACACATATTCAATCCCCTTAATTAACATCTGAGTTGTTTATCTGCGTTATGTGAAAGTCAATCATTAATTATGCAAGAAAAAACAATAGTGTGATATCTGAAAAATGTGGTTAATTTCTAGCGATTGAGAAAGGGAATCGTACCGAATTATTCACGCTGATATATTAAATATTCGAGATTTCACTTTCACCATAAGGTTTACACAGATTCTAAATCAATCAGTCGATCTTAATTAGAGCTGTGTCACTCATATAAGTGAGAATTTATATTAGAATTTATATACATTGAGATTGTGTTTAGTTTAGAATGTAACGTATCCTCTGGAGTTATTTTCACACATCTGGTGCTACTGGTGCTCTTGAAACATTGATTCATTCTATAACCCCAACCCCTAATTAAAGGACCACTGACACCTGCCCTGATGTCTTGAATCAGGATTTTGCACCAAAAAATAGGAGTGCAGTAAGTGGATATATTGGCCCATTTCCCTGCTTAAAAACAAGTAATTGTGAAACTACTGGAATGTTATCACAATTCACAATTCACCATGTAACTTGCACCTTGCATTTTACACATCATCACAAAATCTTCAAGTTTCAACATTTCACAGCCAGTGTTGTTTTCATATCTGAGATCTTTACTGTAGATGTTCTTCATGCTGGAAGGGTGTGTTTGTGAGGCGCTATTCTTGCTGTGGTGGTGATGTGTTTGGTTTGGACCATCATAGGTTTTTATTAGCCACATTTGGCATGCTGCAAACGCAAGCAGAGCACATCCAGGCAGGACGCATGACTGCACTGGCCTCAGATCAGCTCTGACGTCCAGTCTGCAGGTTGGGTGGAGGGTTCAGGTACTTTACTGATCAGCAGGGTAATAAAACAGTGCCACATGCTCTAATACTCCAGAGGAATAACCGTAGACAGTAAACATCAAAAAGATGTAAGTCTATACTCAACTACATCCCTAGATGTAATCGTATCTCCCCCCACAAAGTGCTGTTTTGTGTGTGTGTGTGTATATGAACAGATGATCCTCATTTCCTTTCATTCTGAGAACAGACGCTCCACCGGTCTCAGAAACTGCAATGACCTTGTCCATAACACAAACTGCAGGATTTGGTCACCTGATAATGCAGTGCATGATGGTCACACTTCCTGCACGCACAGATCCCACCTGCACACAGTAAAGAATGAAGGGAACTGCCACGCTCTGTCCAAGATCCACAGTTATCCTCGATAGAAATGCTACTGCATAGTGGGCCATGCTTCTCACAAGGTATACACCTCACCTCCCTCATCTACTGTCAATTAGCAAAGAGTTTTTCAATTTAATGAGTACTGCTGCTTTTCCTCAACTCTCCACCATTAGCTTTCAGGACACACGTGTCCAGCACGTACACAAATGCTATTTTCGTTTTTTAACCAAAATGGTCACATTGAAATTTTAAATAACTTGATGTTACTTTTTTTTTTATTTATTTAAAGCTCAAGCCAATTGCAAGCATTTGATGTAAACTTGTGTTTTCGAAGAGTAATGGAACACATGACAGTTCAAGCCCTCAATTACCCTTCAGACAGTCACAGAACAGCAGGAGAAAATGAACAGTGATTCATATTCACCATGCATTTAATCACGAATGTTAAAAATAGATAACAACAGCCATTTTGTGACATTATCACTTGTAGCAGAAAGGTGAGAAATGAACCACACTCCCAGGCTTTGTCTGAAAATTGATGATATGAAAAGAGTGAAGGAATGAAGAAAAAGAGGTGGAGAGAGGGGGCGGAGGAAGGAGCAGGTCAGCAAATCACAGTGCTTCTCTGATACCCCTGGATAATGAAAAAATTCATTATAAGTTCCATTCCATTCATCGTCTCCCCTAAGCCTTGCCTCCTCGTCTGCCCTTGGGAGAGTTTGTTTTACTTTATTTATTTGCACCCCCAGAGCTGTGAAATATTTGTTTAAAAGTTCCCTACATTTTCATGCCAGAGCAGGTGTAGCGTTGCATTTCCTGTCTTCCTGTAATTACTAAGCTCCTGCATGAATCACTGTTCAGGGAGAGTGTATATAAAAAAACCTGATGATGTTTAGGAAGCACCAACACACACCTCCATCTCTACCACCACGCACCTGCACCACCACCACCACCACCACACACCTCCACCACCAGTCATGTCCACCTCTACCACCACTCACGTCCACCTCTACCACCACACACCTCCACCTCTACCACCATCACGTCCACCTCTACCACCACACACCTCCACCTCTACCACCACTCACGTCCACCTCTACCACCACACACCTCCACCTCTACCACCACTCACCACTCACCTCCACCTCTACCACCACACACCTCTACCTCTACCACCACTCACGTCCACCTCTACCACCTCTCACCACACACCTCCACCTCTACCACCACTCACCTCCACCACCACCACCACTCACCTCCACCTCTACCACCACTCACCACTTCTTGAGGTTTCTGAAGGAGACTGCATATACAGAGTTAGGCCTCCTGATTGCTGTTGTAAAGAAAAATACATCTGAGATTCACCTCAATGAAGTCATTAATAAAAGGGAATTGCCTCTTTAATGCAGACCTCTATTATTGCATAACCGGGGGGCTGTAGAAACAAGAGGACAAGTCTGACAAACATGACTGAGCCCTTTATAAGAACCATGTGAGGGAGAAACAGGGTTAGAATATAGCAGATTTGGCCAAAATACCTGATACTGCCTGAAAGAAAAAAAAAATTACTTTTGCATAGTTTGACCTCAAACCCTGGTCTGACATCTACTGACTACTGACTGTAAGGAGAGAGTGAAAAATTCAGCAAATTGAGGTACAGCTTCAACTTCTGGCTGATGTTTGTCCAGAAACAGATATTTATGGAAACATGGTCCATTTGTCCATTTGCAGTGAAACAGATACTCACTCTGGGCTGTCGACCTTGGGAAGGCTTTTCCATGCCAAGCTGCACACATGTCAGATCAATAGTATCAGCTCGAGGCTCAGTGGGTGTCTCCACATGACATAGATCTTTCATACTCACCTCTCACCCACAAGTATGCCATTCATTTTTTCATGTGCCATCTAACAGTTTAAAGACCTGTCAGAGGCATTGAAAATGGAATGCAAATTATCCCACTCCTGGGCTTTTCAGCAAGCTCTCGAATAAAGTATCTGCCCATTAAAAACAAAACTTTATCAGTCACTCATACATTTCGAGATGGATCTGGGTTGTTTACTCTATAAATGTTATCTTTTGGTGAGAGGGAAGTGTTGGCATGTGAGCGACTGCAAGTTCCTGTGGTTGTACATTTGTTTTTCGAGGGCCTTTCCAGGAGCGGAGGGCTAGCCTGCAGGGAGGTCTTGATGCCTGTCATGTCCAAAGCCTGCTCACCCAAAAGCTCTGCGTTCAAACCAACAGCATCCTCTCTAAGCTTCTCCATCAGCTGTCAGAACAACGGATTAGTCGTGGAGTGGCCATCAGTGGGATGTAAGAATAATTAGCCTGACTGTTGTCGCATGTGCTAAGTGTTTGGAAATGTGGACTGCTCCACATTTCCGAACAAGAGTTTCACGCAAAGAAAATGTCATTGTGGATTAATTCCTTAGTGGATCTTGGAAGAGGTCTTTGGTAACCCCACTTTCTAATAGGGGTCACGTACATTAAATCCAAATAATATCACTTCATGTAGCATAAGAGCTGCCTGTAGCAACGGAAGGCCAGACCAATAAACACACTTTGCCTGCTGACCTTGGGGGAGTGTGCACTGATTTTTGACACCGTAAGAGTGTGTGTGTGTGTGTGTGTGTGTGTGTGTGTGAGTGCATGTGTGAGCTTGCGTGAGTTCTTCCGTCTCATGTAACCGGGCCTGAGCCGGTGGATAAGCTGTAGGCCCGTGGCGTGTGAAGCGTGTGCTTGTACAGGCCGGTTGCTCCCGCACCTGCCGGGGTAGCCGGCGTCAGGCTCCATGCTAATCCCCCTGTCTAATTCATCTACGCCACACACACTTGCTCCACGGCCCATGCCAACAGCGCAGGCTCAGAACACAACCCTCCAAGAGCCTCCTGACTCACGCACCGAGCGTGGAGGTCCATCTGGTCACTCTAGCAAGACCTGTGACGGACGGGCGGGTGGGATTACAGCACACATCCAGTTCAGTCCTCAAATAGATGCTCAACTCACCTTCAGCTCATTATTACACCAACAAGTGATTAAAGGTTGAGCTACAAAACCACCCCTAGGTCTCCTTGAGGAGTGGGTTAATGTTTTGGGCAAAGTATTTGTGATATAAGGACAACTGCATGTTGACAGACTCATCATATTCCTTGCACAGTGGACTCAGGATGACTCTGGTGTAGGTGTTTAACAATGAGCTTTGGTCCAACTTTGTGGAATAGTTCTTGCTCCACAGACAGCAGAGGCTTGAATTAGCTTTTTCCTCTTTCAGACCGATGTAGAGCCCAGACGTTTTTTGCCTGCTCGTTCCTACACATCACTCGAGCAGAACCTTTATGAAGCACCGGCAGGTCTCCATTCAGCCTGCTCTCAGACTACCTTCACCTACACTTCCTGCTCCCACACATCTCCACCAATGACCTTCAGAGCTCCGGCACCATCATCTCCTTCATCGACTCTACCACAAAGCCCTACACGAAACCAGGAGCACTTGTGTCTCTCACAGGTGTGCACACACCCAAGATACGTTCCCTCGTCCTGCAAAACATTTCATCACTCGGGGCGACGTGACCAATTGAGCAAAAAGTTGGGATCCAAGAGAGGATTGGTTTCTGGGCTCTAGCTGTGACAGGGCGAGGCTGATCTGAGCACTGAGACAAACAGAGGCGTTCTACCCACACCCAGCAGAACTCAGCCTGGACCCCTCTATCACCACATGCACATTTAGGCTAATGACTTTGTAACACCTCCTGGAACTTCAGGAAATGGCGTTGATGCTGGCAAAGGACATTCAGTGAAATCATTCAATGTCGCTCTACTGTGAAGCGTAGACTGTCTGTCAGGACATATAAGCCTATGTATAGTATATAAAGTACTTAGTGGCAAGAGACCGATGCTAAAATATAAAATGTACCATGGTGTGTAGAGAAGTGATATGTCATGCAATGCCCCATAAAATCCAGCCGTTAAATTGGCAGAGAAGCAGAGCTCGCTGGTAACTGATGAGTGTCCTAGGGAGATAGTGGGTGCATGGACTCTATTTCATATTAAAATCAGGCTGATGTCTTAGTTACAGAGTAAGATACTATGAATATTATCATTATAAACGAAATCATTTACAGTGCATCTTAAATAGTAATAAAATATGGCACATTCCATTCTTGTTTAATATTTCATAATTTAATTCTTCGACTCCGGCTAAAATGAGACATGTCTGCACAGAAGTGACCGCTGAAGTGTTAGTCCTGGAGTAACAGTCAGTCTAGATAGTTCACATTTATTGCTTCACAATCACACTGTGCTCTTCGTGTTTCTTGCGGTACACGTTTGTTTTCAGGTACACTCTGACAGGGCCTGTACCTCCGATGATCCATTCTCAGGTGTGCTTTGACAGGCTCTTACATTACAGTTGATTTGTTATTGAGGCTTATACATGGCACAGGAACGCAATTACACTAATGTTTGCTGTAGTACACTAGAGCTCTAACTTATCACTGCCACACCGCCTGTGTGACAGCCATGCCGGACTGAACTACTGGGCCTGAAACATTTCGCAGTCAGCCAGAAAGCCCCTCACTCCTGTTAATTGCAGTGCTGATCTGAAGTGTAGGAAAAGGCCTCGGTGTAATTCATCCTTTGTCAAAACTTCTCCCCCCGCACCAAACGCCACCCCCCCCGTGGAACTCTAACTGCAGAACAGTGAACCTGTGAGAGAAGCTAAATAAATCATCGTCTTTCTGGTTTGGAAAAAGGCCTACATGAGTTCTTAAGTTAGTGACGGCCTTTGAACTAACCCTCAGAGCGGAAAGTGATTATTTATTCATCCTCTCTCTTCTGAACGTCACCCTCATTATCGCTGCTGCATCACTCTATCCTGCAAGAAACATGCAAATAGGACATTCTTTCTCTCTCTCCATTCTACATCTCTCTCTGTCTCTCTCTCTCTCTCTCTCTCATCCACCTATTCCTGAGCCACAAAGCCTTGTCAGATTAGAAGAACCCCCATATGACACATTTGGGGATCAAACAATCACTCCAAAACTGAAATGAGTTGGCTTCATTAATATTGTAAGGCCACAGTCCAGATATTATAATGCCCTCCACTATCCCAGACTTCTGAGAATGCTGCGAATAGCAGCGTATGTGCAATTCATAGTTATGAACCTGAGAAAAACAAGGGAAACTCTTAAGCACACTTGAAAGTGCTTGTTGCTAGGGTCACGGGAGTGAGAGGCAAAACCTAACCGTGGATGTGTCGTATTAGGGCCACGTATGTGTCGTATGTGCCTGTGATCTCAGGGATGCCAGAGGAGAAAAACGCTAAGCAGATAAGACTGGTGCAGGCAGCTCTGCTGATGAGTGAGATCTCTGTTTAGAAAAGAGAAGAAGATAATATCACAGCTGCTTGGAAGACAGCTTTACTTTTGGGAAGAGGGAAAGCAAAGTAAATAGGGTGAAGTTTAATAGAATACTTATCTACCTTTCTTGTTTTTCGATGTTTGCTGTTAGTGAGAAATTGGAAAGTGTTGAGCAAGAGCTTTATTTAATTTCCACCGATTCTCACAAATTAATGAATTTGCTTCTGGAGCCACAGTAAACAACAATAATATAAACCCCATGGCTACACAAAAGCAACAATCAATGCCAAAGAATGTAGTTTTTTATTAATATTACAGCCCAACATTTGCTCATATCTCTGCATGCATTCCAAATAAATGGCCAATACTAGGCTATAGTTTTGCACGTTTTAAAATATGTGTATTTTAAATGGTTCTATAAAACTATGACAGCAGGAAACATTTGATCGGTATCCTCGAAACAGAGGCCTTCTGGTAACAGAACAGTTTATTTCTTCTAGACCACGTATATTTACAATCTTGCTAGAGATGGGGTCTGTGTGAAATTTGAGAACCTGTCTAGCTGATTTATAACCTTGTGAATTACTGAACATCTTCTCTGCAAATAATGCACAATGTCCTCAGCAGAATGAACTGAATTGTACTTTCTTACCAAGGAAAATGAGAGAGCGGTTGATGAAGTTGACATAAGATGTTCCGTGTTCTCTTTACTGCTAATGGGCTCTTCCTCCTTTATTACACTGCCAGGACCAGCTGCAGACTCCCACTATTTTACAGCCTAATCTTGCATTTGATCCTTCTGTTCCTGCAAGGCAAAACAAAGCATCAAGATAATTGGATCAAATCTGTCTGAAAGCAGACAAGCCAGTCGCTTGCTTCAGTCTAGCATGAGTCTGAGAGCTTTACTTGCACTAAACATGTATATGTTCACAACAGCAGTGAGAATTTAAAATGAGTCTATACTGTAAGCAATGTCTGGACTCAATGGGGTAATCGAAAATGTAATGTTCATTTCTATTGATTGATTTTATTAAAGCATATCATGTTTTACCAAAACAATGTCCATATCATGTGGTGCCTATAATAAAAGCTGAAACAGTCATGGAAAACACAAAAGGACAAACGTATTTCCATTGTGGTCCCAATAACAATGTAATAACATATAATAATATAACAATAACATGTTTTTAAATGTTACATTCATTCATGTATTATAGAAATATACAAAAATACAATGTCTTTTATGTCTTTGACTTATTATTACTACAATGTTAACGACAATGTTAACGACAATGTTAACTGCGGTATTAACTACAGTGCTAACCACAGAGCATTCCAAACTCCAAGAAACATGAGTGGGGCCAACACAGTTCATTTGTGGCTCCTAATCTGGCAGGACAGCTTAGGGCTTTCAGCAGAGCAGTGTTTTTTCAACACACACACGCACACACACTCACACACACACACACACACACACACACACACACACACACACACACACACACACACATACATACATACACACACTCTGCAGCGCATGGGGAGCCCAGGCTGTCCAGGCATGTTCTGGGGCAATTACTTTAATCTCCACAGCTTTGGTGCACATCATAACACACCCTTCTTGGCCTGAGGATACCAGCTATTACTACTGTATTATCTCTCGTTCATAAAGAACACACCTTGGAACAAAATTTGCGATCATATTACATTTCTCTGTTTGGCTGGGGTTTTGCTCGAAGACCTCAGTGTTTCATAAATCACAGTGTTTAATCGTGGGAGGTGTCGGCTCGGGGGCTGATGGCGCCCGAATGTAGGCCGAATCGCTGGTTCTCTTTTTTTTCCATCATAATGACGGAGACTAGGGGCGTGGGGTGTTTTGGGAAACCCTAACGACGGCTGGCAATGGCATCGGTGGGTCTGACCGCCATTATTTCTCAAATGCTGGGAAGCTTTTATAATGTGTTTAGCACACCTCCTGGCTCCACGATACCACACACACGGACTCGTATTTAAACTGATTGCAGTGCCAGAGGGAACGAATGAATAAATCATATTTGTCAAAAGAAGTTTTATTGAAAGAAAAATGTCCATAGCCTGGCACATATCATAGGATCGCATACAGTGTCAGTGTAGCATTTCATTGGTGGTCTACTTTACAGGGGGTTTTGAAGGGTAGTGATGCAAAACACTTATTTGCTCTGCATGGCATAAAAGTTAAGCTGCGGCCTCACCACGCATGCAAAGAATGAGAAACATGTCTTTGAAAAGCTGCAGAAGGCAGGACAGCAGAGTCAAATCTCCGTGATTACTGCAGTATCCATTACGAGCTGCTTCTTGAAAGAGTGGCTTAGAGTGGGGTCTTTGTTGTGATAACGAAGGATAGCCCAAATCTCAAAGCAAGCATTGTAGCTGAAGAGCAAAAGGCAAGCATCTGATTGCTTGAAACAGAGGTAGTTTCCGCTGACACCCCTGATGTAAATACCACAGGAGCAAAGCCCTTAAGATCTGTTGGTAATTAGAAGCACCTCTCTAATCAGCCAGAGAGCCTCTGTTGGTCATAATGACAGCTTGGAAATATAGAGGGCATACCAACGCTTTTGAGCTACACTGATATGTTTACTTGATCTCTGAAATAGACATCTGTTGCAGCAAATGGAGATGAAACTAAAGTGAGACCACAAAGCAACTAATGAAAAACAGCCAAGGAAATTTTACTGTCAAATGGTAGAGAGAGAGAGAGAAAAAAAATTCCATTCTGGGAGGACATAAACCAGATCCATCATTGGAGAAGGAGTTCTTTTGCAATGTGTGTATATATAGAAATCAGCAGTCATTCCCCAATGTTCCACATGGCCAACACCTGGTCCTCCTCTTCTCTGGGCACGTGCTGTTCAGGACTGCATTTAGCAATGTGTCACCTCTCCAAGTTCAAGCATGAGTTCAGGTCTGTGTTAAGCTCCACACTGAGCCCTGAGCTCTGTGACCAGACCTACATCCAGCATCTTGGTCAGCTTAACGTTCATCTTTACGTTCAGCCCTGCATTCAGAGCTTTTTCCAGCTCCCCGTTTGGCCCCAAGTTCAGAATCCAAGTTCAGGCTCTGTGTTCGGCCCCATGTTTGGCCCTGTGTTCATGCCCCACATTCAGGCCCTAGTTCAGGTCCCGCGTTCAGGCAGCAGAGGGCCAGCACCTCCTCCTGCTGCCTGAAGTCCTGAAGCGAGCACCTCTGGAAGTCCTTAGGCCCCTGAGGGTGTGTTTAATTTCTCCCCTTCTGTTAATCCATGTCTCCTCGCAGCACGTTGCCTGCTGGCCGAAGTTCGTGCCAAACGCTGGGGACCAGAGAGCGCAAAATGGGGGGAGGGTGTGAATGTGTGTGTCCGCTTGAGCCAAGCGAAACAAGCAAGCTCCCTGAAAGCACGTGCCGGAGTTCTGGGCAACACAAGGCTGTCCTCATCCAAGATATGACAACCATGTTGGACCTGCATGAGAGACATTAGATCAAATGTGAGATATAGGGAACGACCACTGGAAAAACCAAAAGAGTGAAATAAGAGGAAGAAAAACCAAGGTTTCATAACTGTTTTTTTCTACAGAAGACACCAGATAGTGGAAGAACTGAGCAGTGTGCTTTGAGAGAGAGTGCAGAGCAAAGTGTCTTCCATCAGACCAGAGTCCGCTGTTCACCCTTTTTCATCTTCGTGCTCATCGGGGACCACACCAAAGTTCGCATGTGGCCTTCGAACATTAACATATTAAAGTAACAGTCGTGGGGGGAAATGTTGGAGGAAACAGATGGTCGTATTGCGAGCTGACGACATTATGCAAACCAGGCCCGGGGCTAGCCCTTCTCTCTCGTTTAAAAACCAGGCCCTGAGGTCCTTTGCTCTCGTTTAATTGGCAAAGGAGCAAGAGGTGCCAGGGAGTGCAGGTGGCAAGGAAGCTCTTGCTCTTGTCACGGCCCAAGAGAGTTTGAGAGGAATACATTTATTTATTTGTCTCTCCCTACAGGCCACTTGCTCAGGGTTCTGGAGAGAGGGGCCCCGAGGTCAGCTAAGGTTTATTTAAGGGGTGGAGAAACAGTACAATCTCCAATTATAACACACATATAATTTAGCTTAATTAGCCATGAAACTGTTATTCACAAGGAAAGCATTTTTCTTGTTAATGCACGGCTTCACTTGGTAGATAATAATAATAATTAATGACATAGGAGTCACAAATGTCTATTTGGAGTTTATATCCTGACAGTGAATAAAAGTTAAGTAAAAAAAAAAAAAAAAAAAAATTATTTAATTGAATTATTGCTGACTTGTGCCTAAAACACATGCTTATGTGACTGTATCCTGTAATATGAGGGTTGAATATTAGCCGTAGTGTGGAATAAAGAGTAGTGTTTACATTAATGACAGTGTTAGCTCACTGTGACTGATCTCATTGTGGAAGCAGCGTTTCCAGCGCATGAGCAGTTTGAGTACGTTCCCTCACCAAGGCAACGGAGGCACTAGACCCAGTTTGTAGTGCTGAAGGTGAGAGGCAGACTCCCAGCGGTCTCCCCTTTTCATTCCTCATCACACTTTGAGCCATTGATTAGCAATGATTCACCCAAGAGTGTGCTGGGTTAATCACAGAGCTCTGTCTCTATAGCCCTTGGCCCACAAAAGGTCTTTTCAAGTTGCATTTGGAGGGGTGGCCAAAGGCAGCCATTTTGCTTCAGAAATTGGGCTCAAAGACCACCTAGGGAAACCAGGAAAAGGATTCCTGCTGAGGGGGAAAAAAATATAAGCTTTGTTCACGCTTGATGAAACCCTTCTTACTTCAAACGACACAAAAAAGAGAGAGTTAAATATGAAAGACAGTGAAGACGAGTGACTGAAGAAAATAAAGTCCAGAACTTTGGACTATTCTAAATCAAGATGTGTTTTTTGAACTTTCATTTCCTTATATGATGAAATATGGTGTTCAAGTCATGTGTGTAATATGTTATCAGTGGTTCACTTCCTGAAACTTCTCAGCACCCTCCATCAATCATTTGCTGACTCAATGAATCTCAGAAAATGATGGCATTAGAGGCTTTGACTCAGCCAAAGGGGGCAACTCAGAAACACTTCAGCCACTGAAATCAGTCAATGCCAGACATGCAAAATTACTCTTCAGAATTACACTTCAAAAGACAGAGCTGCCAAAGAAACTAGATTTTCAATTAAATTGCCATGATAGCAATACAAACAGCTAGAACAATGTTCTTCTCCTGGTGTGAAAAATAATGTGCATTTAATCCATAATGCAATAATGTCATGGATGCTGAATAGTTGTCATAGAACCTTAAATGGCACTGCAGAGTCGCAGAGCAAATAAACATTTCCAAATTGCACATGTGGTCCTGAAGTGTTATACATGTGACATACATGTGGTATGTCCTGAAGTGTTATGCACAGCCTCTTTTCACCTGACAGCCACCAAAATCCCGCCAGGCTCTGCCTCCCAGGGCAGAGACCGAGAAGCAAGCTAAGCAGCTGTGAGATAAACAACACAGCTGGTATGGTCCTGGGACCCAGGCACACTTCCTGTCCTGTGCTTGAGTGAAAGGGGTGTCTGAGCATGCTCCATTCCAGAGAGACACTTTCTGCAGACCCAGTTGGGTAACCATGGTGCATAATTGATGTCAGGCGAGGCATCTTATTGGCTGCCTTGCTCAATAAGCCTGTATCTCTAGTTCACATTCTCCTCATACACAAGCTCAATCCATTTTTTTTGTTTCCTGGAAGGCAGTCAATGGGTTTTATCCATTTGAAATCATTTTCATTGACAGGTATTGTGATGAGTCACTTTGCCAGATGTTTGTGGTAAGAATTCAAGAGCACAAAGCATCAGTCTAGACATGCACAACTAAACATGTATGTCTAATGTAAAAGGTGTGTGGAACGCAGTGATGTAGTTTTTCACGTCAGACTCCGAGCGCTGGTACACAGTCTTCCTCCATCCTCTTCTGCTGTGTTTGTTCATAAATATTAAATCTAACACACACCTTACAGTCTCAGTGAGGCTAAACTAATTGAATCAATCCCGATTTGTGCTAGCAATGTGTTCTACGAGACCTCTGGAGGCACAGTGAATAGGAAAGGCTAGGCTAGCTTGGAATAATTGCAGTTGTTTTTGACTCAGGCGCTGGACACTGGTGAGTCATTGGTGAACGTCCCAGATGTTCTCCTTCTGTGTACTCATCTGCTCTGCACACCCTCACCTCTAAAACGCGCCGGCTGATTCAGGGACAACATTTACCCATGCATTGATTTCCTTCATTTTCATTAAATACTGCCTGCAAAATCCAATTTCAGCTGTTCTGCAATACGAAGTTACAAAATTAAAAGCAGCATTAGAAGCAACTCGTGAAGCCCTTTTACCCTCCTCACATGTGCTTAATTGCTGATGGACTTGTAGCCATTCAGCAAGGAACAAATGAGGCAATAACACGTTGTTGAGAAAGCAAGAACAGAACGGCTATTCAGAACCGAACCTCCAATCTCTTCCAAAGGGTGAGTGCTTTCCCCTGAAAAAAAATCCTGAAGTAAAAAACCATGTAAATGCCAGAGAGCGGAGTTAATATGAAGCTTGATGACTAAAGGGCTCTTTCACGCCTGCACTACACTCTCCCAGGGTGGGCAGCTAAGGTGGACAGACCCCAGCAGACAGACCCCAGCAGCATGGGAGAGAGGAAGTTCTGAAAGACCTACCAGCTAATCCCACCACCTCTCTGGTTGAGTAAAAGCAATATATCTGACAATAATGCCGGTTTTCTTAGTCAGGGTCAGAAGCCTGCTATGTGCACGCTTTGCTTCTTGCAGTGTGCAGCCGTTGCCAAGGCTGCAGATGTAATGAAAAGAGAATGAACTGGAAATAAGTGTGCACGTGTGTGTGTGCGCGCGCGCAAGTGCATGCATACACGCGTGTGTTGCCCATGTGCGTATTTAGAAGTGTTGGCTACACATAACAAACAGGTAAGTCCCAGACTGGCACCCATTTGGCACCAAACTGGCCAAGCTCCTCTCCTCCCCAGCCAAGGGGCGGGGTGCTCCAGGGGAGACTCCTCCCCAGCCAAGGGGTGGGTTGCGAGCTGACGGCAGCTGCACCTCTCAGGTGCTCGGGCTGAGGCTCCCGACGTGACGAGCAGCCACGTCCCCCTCTCCGAAAGCCCTCTCAAGCCCATCAGTCAGACGCTGTGCACCAGAGCCGTACCCTCATGCTACGAGAGCAAAACCCTGAGCAGACGCAAGTACCGTCACTGCTGATCCTGTCGATAAGACGCTTAGTACTCGTGAGAAAACCGCACAAGTGTACCGTGAGAAAACGATAAATCTGGAGGTGAATTTTGCAGACAGTGAATGGTCACGACGAAGCTCAAAGGCTTAAGACTAGTAATAAATAAATAAATAAATAAAATCCATGAACCCTCAGCTTTATCGGGGTTTGGCCAAAGCGGTGAAGGATGAGCGATTCTTCTCCATCGTGATGCTCTCCTCAAGTATCTCACTATGCAATGCAGCTGGTACTCAAGGGTGAAGGCTGAATACAAAGAGGATGGCTGTTCAACACATCTAACCTTTACACATCCCAGCAGGACTTATTAACCAGCCCGGCACCAGCCTGGAATTCACTTCTGAAGATTAGAAAGTAATGAAGCTTCAGGCGTTGCACAGTCATAATTGGTTGTTAATCTGCTGCAAAACAGACTTTGTCCCTTGTTTGTTTCTTTCTGCATACTGTAAGGTCAGTGTCCTTAATGAAGGTACAGTTGATTTCAGTTGAAACTGCAATTAACAAGAAACTAAAAGGTCAGTGGGGAAAAAAAGGCAATTTAAAAAGGCAATTAAATATTTTTGATCCCCAGACAGAAATGAGAAATGTATCGAGCATTTCTGAAGCTTTTACACTCAAAAACAGTCTCATATTGTAAACTCTGGAAAACAACAGCACTCTATGAACAGGAACAGAAAAAGCTCTTTCCCTTTCCAGCATTTCCATGTGCCTCAGAGTTCTCCAGAACGTGGAGGTGCAGGAAAGCAGTGAGAAGGGTTGAGGATGTGAACTGCACATGTTGGGAAAGCACAATGGTGAGGTATGGAAGCCTGGAAGAGAGACTTCCCACAGCAGCCTGGTGAAGCTCAGCCCACAAGCCAACCAGAAAGTTTCCTGCTCTTCCTCTCTCCAGGTCGTCCCTGACTGGAAGTCCTGGAATGAGATCCACAGCCCCGCATCTTAGACATGAGAGAGAGAGAGAGAAGACAGACAGTCTTGGTTATCACCCCTAACCTCATTTCTCCCCCTCCTCCCCTTGCAACCTTTTATTTACCTCTTTAAGCAAAGCCTCACAATCTCCAACCACCCAGCCAGTCTGTTCCGAGCTTCAAAGTCTGAGTGCAGATTGCCTGCGATGGTGCCGGGCTACAGGCTAAGCTAGCCCTGCCAGCCCTGGAGCTGTAATCATCCCACCCCTGCCTGGAGCAGCCCTTTAATAACGATGTAAAGGTGATGACTAGAAGCCTTATCAGGCAAAACAGATGGATCGGGCAGGGGGTGGGAGAGGCTGTTTAAAAGAGAATAAAATGACAAGAAGAAAGGCAATAAACATTCTCCCCTAAGGAGTGACGAGCGTGGAATTGGGAAAGCGCTTTCCACGGGAAAGTTGAGCGGGAAAGGTGGACGATTTGCTCCTCCATCTCTTTGTGTGCGTGTCACTGTCATGCGGCTGGTGGCTGGTGTTTGGTGGGGGCGCTGCCCATGCCGAGACAGGGGAGCAGCGGCTAAACTGCTGGAGCCCGTCACCTCCGACTCTTGGCCCTGACATTTCAGAGGGTGTCGGAATGACACTTTGCCACCTATTCCCTCCTCCCCCTGCACCTTTAATGTTCTCAGCTGCATGGATGAGGCAATGCCTGTTTTTTGTTTTTTTGTTTCACACATGACCTATAGGGGGAGGTCATAGGTCACATGTGGGAGATTTCGGTAAGAAAACAACTACTTCAGCTGTGTGGCATTACGGGGCAAGTGTTTGTCTGGAAATAGAGGGGACTGTAACACTTCCATCAAAAGCAGGTCTTCACACGTCTGTCTGTGGAGAACAGAAGATCGTGCTTTCCCAGCGTTCCACGGTGCTGCAGGCTGGATACTCCAGACCAACTTCATGGACGAAACTCCTAACAAAACCATCTTTACTTAACAATGGGAGACATGATTTGGGAGGTGATTTGTGAAGTTTTAGAAGCAGTCATGCATGCGCACACTCACACACACACACACACACACACACACAGGCAAAAGATATATGAGCTTTTCATCCAGCTGTAAAATGGAAGTAATTTTCATTTTGAGTGAATGACAGCCTGTCTCAGAGAAACATCAGAGACATTGGGTTGATGGCTTTTTTCTGAGATTATGACACTGCCTGCTGTTTTTGGACGGACAAGAGACATAAGATTACAGCCTATGTCCATCAGACTTCAGCCTGTGATTATCAACCTCTGATAAAAGCAATCAGAGGTATGCCAGTTAACAATCCAAACTTTCATACAAGAACACATTTTATAAAATGTCATGTGTCTATGATTCAGGGTAGCCTGTGTGAGGAATCAATTATCTTTACTAATACTGGATGAATGAAAGAGGCCTTGGTTTAATAGATGCCTTTCCAAAGCAGTGAAGAGAGTTTGACATGACAATGTTTAACATTCCTGTGATGATCTGACATTGTGATATTCTTACTTTCTTTGGTTCTGATGTTCTGAGGATGTTCCCACCCACTCTAAGGCAATTTATTCCCTCCCAACTAGCTGTCAGCTGAGCTTAACTCATTCACTTCCTTCGCCCTCGTGTTTTTTCCTTAAATAACTTCCCTCAGTGCACATGCAACTAAACATTATGGGGAAATCATAAAGTGTCCAAACTTTTTTAATTGTGATAAACACAATAGGTCCGATGCAGTAATATTCAGCATCAAAGCTTTCACTGTGTCATTGTGCCATATTTGAAATTTGTATAACACTGCGAAATATAACACAAATATATGTGACAACCAGCTAAACCTGAAGCTAAATAAGACTGCAGGGGCGTGACAGAGACTGTCCCCCCTGAAGAAGAAGGTAGTATGATATATACTGTCCCCCCCAGGATGGTAAATGTTTGCTCTGGTTGCTGTGCCAGAGAACTGGCTCTGTGGTCCGAAGCTCAGAGCATACGGTTTACTGCCTGAAACCCCAGGAGGGGGTTCACCAAAAAACCTCACTTACACAGTCAAAGTGCCCTATTAATGACCCCAAAACCAGGTAAACACAACCTGCAAGAAGTGTGCTGGCTTTCTTTGACAGAAACAGAAGCCATGAGTGTCTGTATAAAGTCAAACATCTCTAGCAACCATTTTAATAGGAGAACGTAGTTTCTTAGTTACTTTAATTTGCCTGGTATAAAATGATATGCAGAACCTTTCGGTTTGCAATTTCCAAAATAACGACCATCATAGCTGGCCAGTGTTGGCGCCCCCCAGAGGGTGCCCTTGTCACGCCACATCCACTGATGCACTGAAACGGACCCGTGCATACACAGGATTTACTCCATGTCTGACACAGAACGAACTTACAATCTTTCTCACACAAACACAAAAATATACACCCACATATGCATCCACGCTCCCCAGTACCCCCCAATACACACACACACACACACACACACACACACACACACACACACACACACACACACACACACACACACACACAC
>JAOXYF010000008.1:15386969-15398281 GCA_028565775.1 Sternarchorhynchus goeldii
TACACCACACTACTGCACTCCTCCGCTCTCTGTACACCACACTACTGCACTCCTCCACACCTCCACCCTCTGTACACACATGCATGTGGGAAGGCTGATAGCTAAACGCGCATCAACAGGTCCGAATGTAAACTCTCAAAACACGGCATTACACATTCAGGTCGAGGGGCTCTGCATGAGAAAAGAGAAATGGGCAAAAAATGAGCAAAAATAAGTATGTAGAGAACAGCCACATGTGGTGAAGGTGTACAGTGGTTATTAACCTGGTTAATTACCCTGGTTAATAACCATTCTGTAATATTGCACATGATTAAAGTCAGTGAAAGCAAATGTTTTGAACAGGTTTTAAGTGCAATTCAAATTCACCTTTTGGGTACAATGTCAACAAATTACAAAAGAAGTTTAATGACTTGGCATCAAATCGAAATTATTGTGAAAGTGCTGTTGATCAATTTTATATCTCAGAAGAGGCCAGAAAAAAGGAAACTCTGAATTTGAGCAAGAGATTATTACCACATCAAAACATTTGTATTTGTTGTTTGTTGTTTATGAGTGCAGTTCAAAGAATCCATTTCCATTTCAAAAGTATAGTAAGTGTATAATTTCATGTCCAAACACAAAAACAACACAAGAAACTCTTTCCCCACCAGAATATTAAGAAAAGCACAGAGGAAAAGCACAGTGAGCAGGGCTTTGTCTTAGTGTTACTCTATTTGGTCGTCGTGCAGTAAATGAAAGACCTTGATATGATGCATCTGATTTATTAAAAAATATATATCAACAGTTTAAATAAAAATGATCATTAACTGGTGAAAACAATATACATCAAATTCATATACATTAAAGAAAACATGCATGCAGTCATGGGTAAAAACACCTTCAGCTCTGGCAGGCCTCTTCAAGTGCAGTTCTACTGTACCAGGCAGCACAAAATACATTCTACACTACATTCTTTATGTGGTCATTTACGTGGTCAGCAGCTCGAAGCTCTACTCTGTTTGAAGCCATCGCGCTAATCTTCCTGTCAAACTTGTCACTCGAGGAATTTGCCAGTGTGCAATTAAGATCCAGAGGCAGCCAGGTGTGTACTCAGATCAGCAGATAACGTTTGGGACAGTGCATACGCTTAAAAATCATTGAAATTCAGAACACTTTCCAACGTGGTTCCCTTTCCAGTTCACCAAGTCAAATTCAACGCAGAACAAGAGTAGGTAACTCCTCGAACCACAAATGAACAGATGAGAACATCGCTCACACCTCGAATGTAGATGAGAAACAATCCTCTGATAAATATGATTTGCCGAAAGTTTTTTTTTTTTTTTAAACTTTCCATTTGCTGCATGAAAGTCAAGCATTAAAATTGATAAGATTCGGCTGGGCTTAAGGCCTCATTCATATGAAGTCGAATGAACCAGCCATTGGCTCTCGTCATTCCTATGAATTCTGTGGTGTCCAAACCCTCAGCACAGATTTTTCGCACCTTGCACAGATGGATTTAACACATGACACACCAACACCACAAAGCGTGTTGCAGAACATGCATGCTCCATCCATATGGATAAGTTTCCATCATTACTGAAAACTGGCAAAGACTAGACTCAGATAGCCAAGGACTGTCCTGTTGAAACATCACACAGGGCCACTCTTGGTGATCCTGGCCCATCCACCGAGTTTGGGGACACCTAGTTTGGCCTTAGCTTAAGCCGTCTGGTCCAGAGAGCTCTGGTAAGGTTGGATATATGTGCAGGCCTGGCGGGAGGCTTAATGCAGAGGTAAACCACACTGCCATTTGGTTACAATTTCATGGGGCTTCTGGCATGAAGGAAAGCAAAGGGAATCCAACTCCAATTCTTATCTGAATGATGCAGCAGACAGAGAAATAAATATATAAATAAAAACATCCTACATATATGAACACACACACACACACACACACACACACACCTTCTCTTTCTGGACTTCCCAGCAACCTTCACGCCCTTCTTTTAAAGGTTGAGTGAAAGAAACCTCATCTCCCTCCTCCTTCCCACTTATACACACACACAAGTCAAGCAGATGTTTAGCCAGGCTTGTGGGGAAGATCTGCGGTGGGGTACGGCACCAATGGGAGGATGGCGTGAGCGAAAAGACTCCCTACAATTTGCTTTTACATCAAGAAGATTTACGACTGCCTTTCTGCTGCCGGAAGATACAGCTTTCACCATCTCAACCCCCCGCCCCCTCCACCCTCAGTCCCCACAGGAGGTGCGCCCACACTGGTCTAAAAACAGGTCACTGGACCCAAAACAGTCGATTGGGGGCTGGTCCCACAAACTCAGGAAGATGGAGAGAAGCCAGGGGCAGGAGGAAAGAAGAAAGAGCCATCAATGTGAAGCTGAGGTGGAGGCATCTGCTTCCCATATCCACACACTAGCTTGAGATGAAAGGTTGGGTTTGGTCTTCAGACTGTGATACATACATAGAAAATCAGACTTCTGTTTAAGTGCTAAGTGGGTCTCAGCTCCAGACTGTTCTAGACAGACATGCAATCAGACTATGGCATTGATAACTCCCCTCTGCTTACTGATTCCAGGCAGCACAAAACACCCCAGACTGGTGTGAAAGCCTGTCCCAGACTCAAAACACACACACACCCACATACACCAGTATGAGGAGAAAGTGTGTGTGTGTGTGTGTGTGTGAGACCAGGCAGGGGGAACACCCTCACGAGCTGCTCTCCGTCATGTTGCAGGGACAAGTTACACTGCAAAATGTGGTGGGTATCAACATATCCTAGTAACATTCAGTCTTGAATGTCATACTACAGCGTTATGCTTTCTGAGATTCTTTTATGTAGACGGTAGTTACTGGGTAGCTAGATTGATATGTTTGTACTTTACGGAGTAGATTATAGCATGAAGTGAATGCATGTCAAATATTAATTAAAAGCTTGGACAGTATAAGGTTCAGTTTTTTTCCCCTCCAGTCAGAACAAACGATAAATGCTGAATGCCAAAAAAAAAATATCGCTGTTTTCATAAGTAAATAAAAGTAACAAGTAGAAGTGTTTTTAAATGCTACCTGTGCCTACAGAGTCAAAAACAAAGTATATACTGCTGTGGGGTACAGCCCCAGCTGCCTGAGGCTCAGGCTCACCGGCTGGAAAAACATCCAGCTACAACCCCCCTGTCTCCTCACCTCCAGCCCATATGCAGGGCACCCTGCTGGGTGAGGGGAGGTGGGGACTCTCAGCACCACACCATTTCTGCTCAGCTCTGCTTCCCTGCTATGAATCTTCAGGTTTTCTCCCTCCAACCCTCTCTATCTGTCTCTCTCTCCCTCTCTCTCTCTCCTCCCCAACACCCTCCTACAGTGTTAGACAGATGGAACTTCTCAGAAGATCTCTCCACCTGAGATGCTTTTGGCAGATTTTCTGCAAAGTGAAGTGAGAGCCAACATCACTAAAGCTCCACTTGCCCTGACCTGAACTTCATAAATTTCCCCGTTGTCTTTATGGCCATCAAAGTCATTACATGTCCCATTACAGCACCACCCTTCCACGTCTTATGCAACATCAAAATGATCTACAGGTTCAGAAATAGATGAAAGAGAGGGAACAGGAAGAAGGATATTTCTTCTCCTTTTCCTGTATTTTAAACAGCTCCACAATGTGTTTGCCGTACCAGGGAAAGAAGGCATGAACTCTGTCAAATGGGATTCAAAACCCACTGTATATTTAGCTGTGTGCAGACACTTTACAGAGAGACTGACATTACCACAGAGAGCATGATTCAACTTACACAAAACATTAACTGGACGCCGTTCTAAACTGCTTCATCATGAGGTGAATTGATAAATCAACAAAATACACAGCTGCTTACTGTAAACAAGAAGAAGCAACACCCTTCTGTTTATTTATTCTAGTTTTGATATGTACAGAGAAAGCTGTGTACACTTTCATACAGTATATATAAAGACTAAGCAAAAAAATAAAAAATAAAACAATTGCACTGTGCTTACATGAGTTATTTGGGACACCATTTTACCTCTGGAAAATATAGACAATGTAAAAGTCATAAAAGTACAAAACCATGTGCATATCACACCTTATTGTTTTCTTACAGGATGAGCTCATTTGTTTTGCGATGTGAAGGCATACGTACAACAACCAAAAGTATAATGTAGATCAAATATGTGCATTCCAGAAGAGGAGAACTTTAGAAGTACACACAGCCCTTCACATAGGCACTCCATTATCTTCACGCAGCAGCTCCAACCCCTCCAAAATGTATCAATGCATACAATACAAAACATGAAATATGAAAGCAGCTCATTTCAAAACAAAACAAAAAAAAATGCCGCTGACATTCTGCAAAGTTCTTTTGTATGAGAGACGGTTCTCAAAGGCATAAGTCATAGCACAGGATCAAAGGCAGCTTCTGGAATGGACCGGTGTTCCCATCATTCCTCCTCTCCTTAAATACGACGTACTCTGGTTTGTTCCATGTCCAGAAGAGATAAGGGAAAGAGAGTGTATGAGAGGAGGCCAGTAGTCCTCTGTCCAGGTGGAGAAGAGGAGGCAGGGGGGAGGTGACTCTGGGTTCAGCCTGTGCTCTCCCACACTCACCCTGCTGCTCCACAACTCCTCTCTAGCTCCTCCACATGTACAGTTCATAGACATGAGAATGTCATGATACAGGCACTGGTGATACACACACAAATATGCATACATGCACGTGCACACACACGCACATGCACACGCACACACGCGCGCACGCACACGCACACACATAAACTCATTGCCCACAGACAAACAGAAAAAGTACCATTTAATAACAATTATAGAATCTGTACTGAGTGGTAGGATGCTGTCACAGTGGCCAGCTGAAAGCAGACGGCTGAGAGCAGGAGTGTTGTGATCTTGACAAGGAGCTGAAACAACACGAGCCCCAGCTGTGGAGTCTGGGAGGAACTCTAAACACTGACAACACGTATGGAACTGACTGGGTCTGGGACTATATAACCAAAGACTGAGGTACACACACACACACACACACACACACACACACGGATGAATGAGGTGACTGAAATTGTCTAGGCAGGATGCTGGATGATAAGGTCATGACCCCTCCATACCCGTCCTACCCAGCGTAGCCACACAGGTTAAGCCTCTCTCACACACACACACACACACACACACGCACGCACACACACGCACGCACACACACGCACGCACACACACGCACGCACACACACGCACGCACACACACGCACATACACTCTCTCACACACACGCTTTGCAATGCTCAAATTCAAATATATTCCAAACACATAAACACATATGCAAACACAAACAAATAAACAAAATATTTTCCTGAACACTCAAAATTCAGAATTGATGTTTGATATGAAATATGATATGTAGGTGACAGCACTACAGGAATTCCAACGCAGGAAAACCTTGGGCTGTTATGTGATTGTCAAGACTAGCAGGAAAGAGTATTTCTCAAACTAACACACATACAAAACACACACACACACACACACTCACACACACACACACACACACACACACAAACACGCAAAATAAAGGTACTGATGGACTGTACGTGAAGTGCAAAAACAAACAAACAAAAAACCTTATGACAAATTTTAGAATAGGTTCAAAGGTATGTAGCTATGTCTCCCTATCTTTGTTCACTGCTGCTGTGGCAGACTGCGCCCCCTTCCCCGCCCATCGCTCTCTGTTTCCGCCCATCAGGAGTAAAAGGGCCGTCCCTTCTCAGAGCCCTGGAGCCGATTGAGGCGCGCAAGCTGAGAGGGGGACGGGGGAACGTCCTGTCGGTAGGGCCCCTTTGAGGGCGTGGAGGTTGGACTCAGGGGCGGGGCTGAGGATTCAGGGGCCAGTCCCAGCTTGGCTTGCGCCTCCTGCTCCTTGCGCCTCTCTTCCTGCCGCAGAAGCTCCTGGGTCTCGAGGAGCACGCGGGCGTTCAAGCTCAACGGCAGCGTGCTCAGGTAGCCGTTAGTGCCGGGTCGGCCCTGGTAGCTGGAGTAGCGTGGGTTATCCTTAGCTGACTGGAACACCTCGCCAGGGGGATAGACCTTGTCCCACGAGTCCTGGGAAACTGTGCTGGGGTTCTTCCGTGATTGCCTGTGTCCAGTAGAGACAGACGGGCAGACAGACAGAGAGACAGACAGAGAGACAGACAGAGAGACAGGAAGTCAGACTGTCAGATATAACGTCACAATGTACTGTGTTTAACCACTGAATTACGCACTACAGTGGAGTAATGCATTCGACTGAATACAAAGACGAACATAAAAATGTGTGCGTGTTTTCTTTTGCCTATTCCAACGTGTAGCTGCTATAGGAAGTAGCGTCCTCTGTTCCACACGACATTTATTACTCCTCTCCAGCCTCCAGTCACACCCAAACGCCATCTTAACACACTCCAGTCCTCCATACTTGCATGTAAAGGAACGTAGAGGAACAGGGAGGGAGAGGGGGTGAACAGTGCAACACCAAGAACCTCCACGTGCTCCACGCCGACACCAGAGCCTTCTAAACACCTGACCTTCGACCTGAGGGATGCCCCCTTCAGCACTGTCCAATGGGATCTTTGTCTCACAACAGTGAAGGTCATTATGCACTGGTTAGACGTTTTTCCTTAACTGTAAGAACATGGTTGAACTGGCTTTGGATCCGGTTTTATTTGTAATGAGATGACAGAGTTGAACCGAAGGACAGTGTGGATGGAAGAACTAAGGTATGAGGTAAAGGGGCAGCAATGTGTGTGTGTGTGTGTGTTAACACACCACTAACCCATCTGCTACAGTCCAGGGATTAGCAAAGGGACACTGCACATTTGCCAGGAGACAAACTGTGCAATGAGTCTTAATTACAGTATAATAAATGACTTATAAAACAAATAAAGCCTGAAACAATGTTTTGTATTTGTTAACATGCTGGAGGAACTGAAAGCCTGTGTATCTTCGTGTGTGGGGTTGTGGACGTGTGTCTGTTAGGTGAGAATGCTCTCCCTGTTTCAGCTGTCCCTGCCACTAGTCCTCATGAGCCAACAGTCATATCCCCTAGACTCTCGCTCACACACACACACACACACACACACTCTCTGTCTAATCCATCTCCAAGAAGCAAAGTCCTTTATTATTGTGGCTCTAAATCCAGACAGTGCACTGGAGAATCTCACGTTGCTTAGCCAGCCTCTTTCAGCTCCTCTGCTACTGGGCATGCTCAGAGCCAGCCAGCCAATCAGGATACCCAATCAGCTAACTGCTCCATCCACAGGTCAAGGGTCACTTCTCACCAGCCCGACCTTGCTCACTCTAACATACTAGAGGATTATGGGAGGAATCCACATCACAGAGGCAGGGTTGAGCAAAGTACTCGCACAGAGAGGGGCCCCTTGCTGAATCCGGATGTGGGCCCCAAGAGTGGCCCCCGTGCAAGACCAACGTGCACGCAGCAGAGATGTTGCCGTGGGCGATATCTTCACTCAGTGGGTGAAAAGTGGACGTGGAGCACTTGCATTGATTAAGTGTCATTATGTCCATGTTGCGTGGAGCAGCGGGTGTCAACAGCTCTATCGACTCCAGCAGACACCACCCGGTCATGGGAGGGGGGAGGGGCAAGCGGAGAAATGGATTTGTTTATGGAGAATGCTCCAAAACACAAATGCGTGCGTGCACACACGCGCGCGCACACACACACGCTCCCAGAATCCAGTGCTGAACTCACCACAGCCTGAAGGGGCCTGGATTCTGTAATTATGCATATACTGCATCAAAGAAATAATAAAAAAAAGAAAATTGGAGCGAACAAAATCAAAGTCATACACGTTAAAAGTCCACACATGAATACACATACAAACACAACCCCAGACCGTTTACCTAAAAACACACACCCGCATGCACACTCACACACGCTAAAACACACACACTACAACACAAAAGCCATTACACAGACTCTGAACATTCTGTAAGAATTCCTGCACTAATTACTGAAGGAGCATAATCTGATGCTTTGCAAATGCAAGCCCTCTAAGCACGACAGCCTGCGCTCTCCCACTTTAGAGCACAGTGTCAGGAGTATCAGGGGCGGCGGGAGTGATGCTGGCACTGAGAAAATCACTGTAAATGGAAAGAGTTTTAAATACAGAAACAACGAAAGCATTAAGTCAAGGGGCACCTCCAGGTAACAAATTATTCCAGTCAAGTGGCACCATCAGCTAAGATTTGCTGTTTGAGGTTTAAGGATACTAAGCCTACTAAGCTTGAATACTAAGAGCATACTCAGAGCATACTCAGCTTGACAACTAAGAGTATACTCAGAGCATACTCAGCTTGACAACTAAGAGTATACTCAGAGCATACTCAGCTTGACAACTAAGAGTATACTCAGAGCATACTCAGCTTGGATGGAGGTGCCTGTCCACTTTACTTGTTTTGCATGAGCTAGGAAAGAACAGAGAGAGAGGCAGGGAGAGATAAGAGAGGCAGAGAGGGAGGGGGGAGAGAGAGGAAAAAGGGAGAGAGAGAGAGAGAGAAGGAGAGAGAGAAAGAGAGCCTGCAGACAGAGACCTTTCACACACAAAGGGTGTTACTGACAAGCATGACAAATACACTGAGAAAGGTGGAGGGATGAGAGTAAAGCGAAAGAGCAATGAAGAGAAAGAGAAAGAGATGGAAAGAGAGAGAGAGACCCTCCCCTAGAGGAGCGCAGCAGCCAAGATCAACTTCCTGCTGCAAGTTTGTTCTCCAGGTGCAATTTATCAGGTTTAAGAGGAAACAAGAGCACATGGACACCAATACAGACGGACAGACGAACAGACAGACAAAGACGGTGTTGTTCCAGTGATGTCTGTAGTGGCAGCTCACCCACAAAGTCAAGAATGTAACTGAGGGAGAATGTCTGACTGAAGGATGGCACTGAGCTCTGAGGGTGTGTGTGTGTGCGCGCATATGTGTGTGTTTCGGGGGGTCTGGAAGAGTGAGCGGTGAAGAGCCAGAACACATCTGTAACAGACTGTAGTAAACACATATCCTGAAGACATGGAGATCCTTACAGACATGTTCAGTCAAGTGTGAGTGTCTGTGTGTGTGTGTGTGTGAGAGAGAGAGAGAGAGTGTGTGTGTGTGTGTGTGTGTGTGTGTGTGTGTGTGTGTGTGTGTGTGAGTGTGTGTGTGTGTGTGTGTGTGTTCTCTTACCGGGGCAGGGAGTTGTACTGTCTCTGTGCCTGTGTGAAGGAATCTCTCTCATCTTGTCTCTGCCGCTGTATCTGGACTTCTACTGAAACCGAATGCCGTCCTGACTGACTGTAGGCCCCAGTGCTGGCCTGCACAACACACACACACACACACAATTACACACTTAAGCACAGAAACAAACAACGACACTGCACAAGCAACAGTACTGAAAACATACTAGCATGTCACCACGTGTCCCACAGGCTCACTGACAGTCGCGTGTCGCTGGGATACAGGGGCCTTGTTGGAGCCGTCCGATCGGTGAGATAACACTGCCTTCTCCAATATCAGCCACTCTCCACAGTGGCCAAAGCTCAGCTAATGCTGAGAGCTGCTAGCAAACTCTAGATAACATCAGCTACTGAGCAAATGAGCTGGTGAAGAAAGACTCGGATATCAGCATTTACAGATTAGAGTTATATGCACGATGTAACGTAGTTAGTAAAAGATCAGCTCCACAGCTGGGAGAGGCCTCACACTGCATTAGCTGTGCACACCACCGAACTGAAACCTGTTCCCAAACTCCACCCCATTCTCATTATACACACATGACCTTAACCACACGCTTGTGACTCACAGTGATGGACACGCTTGTTTGTGAACGGGGACGATTATGTTGTCCTCCAAGACAACTACTCTAATGAGCAACATTGTTACCACATGACAGCACTATCAACCCTGAGCTCCAGAGCATGTGCCAGCTAGGCCAGCTAATGCTAACAACACTGCCTCCTCCAATTGTTTCAGAGAGAGAGAGAGAGAGAGAGAGAGAGAGAGAGAGAGAGAGAGAGAGAGAGAGGACGAGGGGGGGCCTGTCAGGCTAAGGCAGGAGTTCATACTACCCTCTAAAAAATGAGATTTCTCTACAGCACCCAGCTGAACAAACAGAAGAATTCACTGGAGCCGGCTCCATTAAGAATGGGGAGACGTATGTATAAAGAGGAGCGTGTAGCTCTGCCTCCAGGAAGACCGACTCTACCAGCTCCGGAGGCGCCGCTGGCCCCAGCCACGCTCCCTTGGAGCGGGGTAACAAGGGCAACCAGGAGGGCCTTCCAGCGGGAGTTGCCCATCTCCAGGACGCCAACAGCATGGAAATAATTAGTCACAGAAACATAGGTTTTAAACGAGATTTGCAACTCTGAAATCCTACATCAAGAAACAATGTAAGGCTGCAAATGAGTCTTTTTTTGGGAGAGTGTGTGATGTTTTCTGAAAGTTGTCCTCAGGGACCCACTTGTAAAACCTGATGCCTTTAACCAGAGCAGAATAACGTTATTCATTCTTCATCGAAATTACAGAGCATTTAAAAAACATGACATGTCCTTTGTTATGTTTTTCATGTCATATCAGACATGACAAATCCTTTCTGTGTTCAGAGTGCCCAACCTGCCCCTCACCCTCCCAACCTGCCCTTCACCCTCCCAACCTGCCCTTCACCCTCCTGCTCTGTAGTCCTCTGTGAAGAAAACAATACAACTAGTCCCATCTGTTCAAACACATATGCACTTTGTCACAGACAGATATAATTGTGAAAAACTGTTTGCTGCAATTCAAAATATATGAAAGAGACAGAGAAAATGCAGGAAGGAGACAGAGCTGGCAGTGAGCTTGGCCTAGAAGACTGCCAAATGGTGGATAATAGTTATGATTAGCTTGTGGGGTGACCCTTAGCCTCTCATATCAAAGCTGGGCCAGCCAGCAGGGAGGAGGAGCAGGAGCAGGGCCTGAACGCCAGAGAACTCCCTCTCCTCCGCATAACACTGTCAACTGCTTTATACACACAATGACTTCCAGAGATTACACCAAGTCTCTCTCTCTCTCTCTCTCTCTCTCTCACACACACACACACACACACACACACACACACACACACACACGGAATGGATTTCTCCAATAATATTCCTCACTTCGATATATGTAAGACTGCAATAGAGTGAAGGAGCTACAAAAAATGGAGGGAGAGATTGAGAGAGAGAGAATACAACAGAGTGAGAGAGAGAGAATACAACAGAGTGAGAGAGAGAGAATACAACAGAGTGAGAGAGAGAGAATACAACAGAGTGAGA
>JAOXYF010000008.1:15398381-15425455 GCA_028565775.1 Sternarchorhynchus goeldii
GAGATTAAGTGTGAGACAGACGTAGTGGAGAGGCTAGGAAACACCTAAACACTGCACCTGCAAAGAAATTCCCACTAAAGACTACTGTATTCCCCTACAGACCCCTCTAGACAGACCCAACTATACAGACTCTACTCTACAGACCCCATTCTACAGGCCCCACTCTACAGGACCCACACTACAGGACCCACACTACAGGACACTCTTAAGGGCCCACTTTACAGGACCCACTCTAACATTCGTCCTAATGTGCGTGCAGCTGGTCATTCAGTATGTGGTTGTGCAGGGCCTCTTCTACTACTGTCCTTGGAAGCTAAAAGCTTCACACCTTTAACACACAGCAGAGCAGAAGCATCCTGGAGGCACTAAGAGATGAACCACCCTGCCTCGCCCCGCACTACCCTGCCTCGCCCCGCCCCACCCCGCCGTGCCCTGCTCCTGAGCCCCGCCCCTTCTGCCTGGAGTACATGCCGAACGACTAAGTGCTGTGCTGCAGGGGTCGAATATTCTACTATGCACTACACGATGGAGAATAAGTGGTTTTGAGATGGATTCAGAGTTCCCTGTTCTCCATGGATAATCTTATCTACTGCATGTGCAGAAACATATAGAAAGCTATCTCCACCAGGGCTGTGGAGGGGATAATAGCAACTTTGACTCGACAGGGTCTTATCTTCCAATTTCAGCTTCATTATCCTGTTCCACGTTCCTCGTTGACAGAGCGACACTAGATTTGCACAGGTGTTCTGTACGGTTAGCTGGGCTGATCAGTTAGGCGGCTTCCCTGAGCACAGCCTGTGAATGTTATACTGCTTTAGGACAGTGAACTCATGTTCCACTGTCCTGGGAAGCTTTCGTCTTGAACGATAAATGCACTAATTTGCCTGAATTGAGGAAAGGAGCGTTCTCTTTCTCCCCTGGTGCACTGGGTGGTGGTGAGGATGATAGCAATGGGAACATAGCAGAAAATAAATGGATGCAGGTAGGTGTAAAATGAATGTGTGTATGCCGGCCTGCGGGTCATGGCACGTGTCTTATCCTGTTAATCACACGCAAGTAGTGCTTCTTCTCTTTCGGGTGGTTTATGCTAAAAACGTGTTACCTCAACAAAATGAACGATTTCTATTGGCTGAGACTGGAGCGAGAGTTTTTGGAAAGGTTTTACTATCTGACACACAGACTCTTGAAAATCTGGACCTAAAGTACTGGCTGTTATTGGCTGAGGCAGACAAGGCAGACCTAACTGGAAGTGGTTTGAGACAGGCATTGGCACTGTGCTGATTATCCTCCTTCTATGATATACAGCTATTGATCTGGCCAGTTAAACACGTGCGTTATCATGCCTTTATGGTTTCAAGTGAAAGCCGTACAGAATGTACATATATGCTGAAGTGAAATGTCAATAAAACAACCTATTGGGGCATTTTGTTTGATGTACTGTAATTGTCATACTCCTCACGCTTGCCATGCTGTGTACATGACCTATATGCATTAAATATGCCATATTTGTGCGTGATATATATGACCTACTTTAGCATTATTCTCCTTGTGCGATTAAGGCTGGGCCTGCTGTGAAGCCTTTAGAGTCTTTTTCATTATATAATTTCAGTGACCATTTAATCCATGCCATCCCCGCATCAGACTGATGAGAAAGTCACTATGTTTGCAGCTATTGACATTCCTTTGGATTGCTTTCTCATATAGCAGCAAAAAAAAATGCTTTGGATTGTTTTCTCAGCTAGTAAAATTCCTTTGAAAGTGCCTCCCATGGGAGGGCCAATTTAACTTGTCTGGTCCTGTAACAGACCAATTTTGGGGGACGCTTTCCCCCCCCAGTGGGCTGTTTCACATGTGACGGTGGTGACGGCACACTGCTTCAGAGGGTCTCTCTGCACCCTCAAATGGAGACCCGTCACATCTGGACCATCAGAAAAACCACTTCAACTCTTCGCTTTGCCGTGTGGGTCACTTCCTTTCAAACAGAGTTATGGATATCCCTGCTCATTACGTTGTTATGACAGTTGTAGACCAGCATTGTAACGCTCCTGACACTAGGATCGAGTTAGTCATTACCGACATGCCTGCGCTCTCTTTCTCTCTCTCTCTCTCTCATGCCGGCTGTATTTTAACACCTCTGGTCATGTTCCAGCTATGACAGACTGCTGTTTATTCCTACAGAGCAACGGGACCCCAGTGCTAGCAGGTCCTTTCAGACTCTAAATCATCGGCAAACATCCCTATTAATGTCACTCAAGTATGTGTGTTTGCGTCTGTGTTTGCTGGGTTCATAAGAGATCATTCTCTTTAGAGACTCTAATGTTGGGTTAGTTTGAACTTTTAGTAAACAGTATGCAGTACAACACATGCAAAACCACTCGCACACACCTGCACATTAATGGAGTATTTAACACTGCTTAAGGCTTTAATAACTGGTTATAGCTTGGATCAATACTTCACAAGCGCACGGACCACAAAACCATTGGCACAGCAGGCAATAACACAGAGTTTTCTTTATTTTACCCCTCCTAGTCTTCCCAGGTTCCCTGCGACACAACAGAGGGACGCTCCTCTACTGATTGTCGGCATTCCTGTAACTCTGCAGTTGCTCCTGTGACCAACGGCTCTGAGCGCAACGTGAAATCGAGGCTGTTTGAAAAGCAGACTGCAGGAAAACCTTGCCTCCTGCCACACGCGCAGGGCCAGAATCAAAAACACTGCTCCAGTTTCAGCAAATGCGACTCGTCACCTGAAAGCAGCTGATCTCAGAAAGTCATGCTGAAGGCCCCTGGCCATTAGTAGAGTAGCACCGCACCCTCAGGGAACGACCAGGATATTATTACTGCAGAACATCACCAGACTTACAACTACCTGATATGGGCACAATGGCTGAATCCTCCAGTTCTGTACCACACACATACAGAGTGGATCAGAAATGTTTTTTCTTAGTCACTTACAGCTACTATTAGCGAGATACAATCACATACCATCACCCTGTACACATACAGCCCCCGTTAGCCACAGTGACACACAGTTACATACAGCTACTACTGCAGCCACATAGCACCACCCTGTACACACATAGCAATCCCTGACCACATACAGCCAACATTATCCATACACAGCTACATACAGCCATACACACAACTACACAAAAAAATGAGACACTTACAGCTACACACAACATTCTTTTCCAGGCTTTTTTCTTGCCTGTCTGATAACACGGGTCTGTTGAACGTGTCCACAAGTATTGAGTTACAATAACTTAACAGTTTAATCATGATAGGAAAATGTAATATAGTGCATGATGCACCAAAGACAGCCAAGATCCCATAAGGAAATGACTTCCAAAAATAGAAATGTTCCCTGTCTCGCTTATCTATTATTGAGATGATTGTGGAATTTTGACATACTCCATGCATTCTAATGTAAATAAATGTCAAAAACACTTTTTTTTTTGCATTTGTGTTTTGTTTGTTTGAGGGGGGAAGGGGTGGTGGGGTGAGATCCCTGAAAAAGAAACAATTACGTCTCTTTTCCTCTAGTTCTGCAGTTCTCCTCCACTGAGGAATGAAGCATGACAGAGAGGCTTCAGGGAGACCGTCTCTGCAGGATGATTCAGGACCCACAGTCGGGAAGGAGAATGAATGTGTCCGAGGGAAGAGGGTCACTGAGCTGACCCCTAATTTAGGAAATGGTTCTATTCCTCAAGGTAATTAGGCTGTCATCTTTTCAAATCCTCCTGCGCCTTGAACAGGAAGTCGCAAGAGAGACCGCCATGTTGGTTTCAAGCCATTATGGCGAAAAGATACACAGCTATGTGACCTCTGACCTTGTGTGATTTAGTTCCCAGACTCCTGAGTAGTGTATATTGGTTTATCTCACAGATAACGTTAAAATAACGCATCGCCCCCGACCTCCGAGTACAAGTGAACAAGGCGGAAGAAAGGGGGCAATGTTCAAAAATACACACACACGAGCGTAGGGCTGATGAAACATGGGGTTTCTGGAGGTTCATAAATAAACTGAACACCATTAGCTGTGCAGCGGGAGATAAGGCTGGGAGGCACTGCTCACTTTGGAAAAGTCCCATCAGTGTTGTTATCACTACATTTGGAACAAATGCCTTGGATACTTTCTTCACAGACGTGCGCACTGGGGGTTCAGTTAAATGCTCACAGGTGTTATTAAATGAATATGCAATTTAAACAAGCAATTAACAAATCAAATCAAGAATGTAATCACAGTTATAAAATTCATTCCCACTCAGGACTCCCAATCAGACTGTGAAGGCGACTGAACAGGTTAAATGTGTGGAACCTTCCTGTAAGGCCTGTAGGCACACAGCACCAACACAGGCAGCCTGCCAGGATGTTGGCTCAATCGCCCAGCGTCTGGACCTCAGGACCACCGGACAGGCGTCTCCCATGGCAGCGGGGGAGGGAGCGGAGGAGATGCAGGTGCGATTGGCGGGAAGGGTCTGGCACTCTCACCCATGACTGCTGCTGGAAGCTGTAAGTACGGCGACGGTCTTCAGGTTCCTCCTCGTGCTTGGCCTGCTGAAACTCCTGCCTCAGCCGCTGTATCCGGTCGTGGTTGCTAGGCGCCAGTCTGTTGCTATGGGAAAGAAGAGGACGAAAAGAGGAGAAGGAGAGTTGGTCATGCGCTCTGGTTCACGCGCGCTAATGTGCCGTCAGCTGCTTGGACATCAACCCCAAAGCAACAAGCGGGGCAGTCGGGGTAATCAATAGAGAGCAGGTCACTGAGGCAGGACAGACATGACGTGCAGGACTCTTGCACTCACTGGTCTATGAGCACAACACCGAGTCGAATCATTAAACCACTTATTATTGAATAATACAACTATACACAACCAGTATACACACATCATATATTACATGGTAGAAAAAGACATCTTTATATAACGCATATAGACTAATCTATATATATATATATATCTTGGCTGTTATGTTTAAATCAATAGCCCTAGCTTCATTGAGGCAAGTATTCCCCAAATCTCCATCCATTAGACTATACTACATGTATGGACAGGGTTCATTTCTTTTTCCAAGCATCGCCTGCACCGCCTGGCTCCCTGGGGCCGTGAAGAGAGCAGAGTGCCTTGCTAAAGGAGCCCCCAGCGAGCCACGGGCAGGGATTCACGTGGGCCGCAAGGCTGCTGCCTTTAGCAGTCCGGAGGCCCGAGGCCGGTCTCAGCGGAGGCGGCACACTAGAGACTCGGCCTCATCGCTTTCATTATGGGCCCGGAGAGAGACTGTCAATAGGAATCAATGCACTTCCTCCTGTTAATCAAGCAAGTGGCCACACACGGGCCATCACAGACAATACTCTCAGTATGATTTATACAGAGAGAGAGAGAGAGAGAGAGAGAGAGAGAGGTGAAAGAAACTGGTGCAGAAAAAGGAATGAAGAAAGAATAAATAAATAAATATGATTTCTGGAATATGATGAAAATCAGATCTAAAGGAATAAAGAAAGAGGCTGAGCTAAATCTGGGGAGAGGAGACTGCTGGGACAAATGAGGAAGGAGTCAAAGTCTGAGGCCATGTTTTTGTGCACGGGGGTATGAGGGAGGAGTCAGAGGGCGTGTCGTGGTGCGTGGGGATGAAGGATGAGTCAAAGATAGAGGCCGAGCCCTGGTGCGTGGGGATGAGGGAGGAGTCAGAGTCAGAGGGCGTGTCCTGGTGCGTGGGGATGAGGGAGGAGTCAGAGTGAGAGGGCGTGTCCTGGTGCGTGACACACACAGGAGGCCCTTGCTGATGACACGTGCCTCAGAGGCTTCCCAACGTCACGGCTCCATAATTGTAGTTCGCAATAAGAAGCAGCCTACTGATGATAATGGCCGCTCAAACACATCGCCAATCAGCCTTCATTAAAACGCAGCTAAATCACATCCCATAGAGAACAAATGTAGCTGAATGAGTGGCTGGGCTGAGACATCATGGTGGAACATCCTGGTTCTGTTGTTCTAGGCAGCCATTAAAATCAAATGTATTATCCACACTCCATTTATTTCCCCATTCCTACAGCATACCAGTAGAGCGGAGGCTCAAGGGCCAGCAGCACGTTCATTTCACAGCTAGCGCAAACGGGGGCTCGTGTCGTGGATGACTGTGCCGTTGGCGTGATGACGCGGTCTGCCGTTACGCTCCTGTGTGATCGCCTCACGTGTGCTGACTCTCTCCCGACACTAACGCTGAACACTCACCAAAAACAGTCCCAGCTCCAGATGAAGACGGTAGTGAGAAGCGCGCGCCACGTTAAACAGGTGTGTACATGACGATGCTTTAAATCGCATTAGATTAATGCAGTGTGATGTTCCTTCTGGTCACTGATTATGAACAGAATGTCAAAAGCTCCGGTGTTCAAGGGCGGCCGTTTCCTGGCTCCCTGCCACTACAGGACCCGTGTCCAGCCTGCTATCAGTAAACAAAGCTCATGTTACTCCTTTTTTTACTTTCTCTACCTTTTATTTCCTACCTTGAAACATTGACTCTCTGGTCCCAAATCCAGTCCAAAGACACGTTATCGTATCTGTTCGGTTTAAGACATCTGGTTTGTCGACGGATTTTAAACACAGAATGTTGACTATGCTACGTTACGTTATCATAACCACGCGCACGTCACACGCCACTTAAATCCTCTGACATTTACTGACATTTATGCAGTAATGAGAAAAATGTGGATCTTTCCGATGAGAGGCATCAACCATTGTATCAGTTCAACAAGTTTGAGCCAAGATGATGGAAAAAGATGGTTTCTCCACAGTTTCATTGTGAATGGTATTGTGGACTGAAGATTAACTTCAAGGCGATCACTGAAGGAGCTTTCATTTGTGACTCAGCCTAAGCTGTGTATTCCCCAAAAGCAACTACATCCTGTGAAAGATAAATAACGAATCGCTTGGCTATTACCGAACATCTGTAGGGGGTGGGGGGATTCATTTGGCCATTAACTCCCGTAAAACGTGTGATTACACATTAACGTGGGATGGTAACACGTCTGCTGTTTATGTTTGCAGTCAGAATAAGAGGGAGAAGAAAAAAAAAAAAATGTTAATAAGAGCAGCACAAGGAAGATGAACAAACAAGGACTTCCACCATCTGTGAAGTGGTAAGAAGAGAGAGAGAGAGGACAGAGGCTAACCCAGTCCAGCTCAACCCAGTCCAGCTCAACCCAGTCCAGCTCAACCCAGGCCAGCTCAACCCAGGCCAGCTCAACCCAGTCCAGCTCAACCCAGTCCAGCTCTGGCTTTTCCTGAAGGAACCATGGTGTTTTCAGAAACCAGCAGCAGAGACGTGGATACATTCAAACGCGTGTCGTTTAATTAGAGTCTGGACTTCCTCCACATGAAGGAGGAAGCCCGAGGTTCTCTATCAGAGGCTGGGCTCTGCTCATGTGACAGTCCCATCACTCCCTGGCATGTCTCAGACTGTTTTATGGATCCCCCTCTCCATTAGCACACAGACATAGAGGAGTCAACAAGGTGCCATTAGCTTAATCCTCCAGGCACGGCCTCAACCCCCACACACTCCACCCCCCGATTCCAAAACAAACAGTACACACACACACACACACAGTCGTAAATTCTACAATCTGACCCATAACCCTTTGTGTGAGTCTGCTGACCACCTGAGCTCAGAAGACATCCATCACAATTATAAACCAGCCAGTGACTGTACCCATACTGGGTTATGCAGTAGGTAATGCCCACCAGGATTGTTCAGTCTCAGATGGTACGAGAGCAAGGAGGATAATAGACACATGGCAGTGATTTGCATCAAGCAATTAAAACTTAAAAATGATCTGGAGGAAGTGGAAATGGAGACTGGATCGGGCTGAGGTATAAAAGATGTAAAAGATTCATAAAGCAAGTCGAACGATTCACTGCTATCTGACTGAACAGAAGGAACTCATTCTCACCGCCTTACCATGGAGACTCTAGTCGGTGACTCAAGTCGCAATTCTGATGTATCTTGAAAGATTCTTGAATTTAAAATGAGGTTTCAGGTACTGTTCTTTGTCTTTGCAACTGAGAATACATGTTAGCTTATGCACTAGTAACTTCATAAATGTCTGTTATTCATTTCACTTGGCTCAACTCTGTCTCTTATCGAGAGACTTGACGGACTCACACTACACAACAGAGACTCGAGACTTGACTCAAACTCATAGAAAGTGACGTGTGAACATCTGTTACCATCCCACTTCTTCAAAGATGATTTGCTTCAAGTAAAATCTGGCATGAAATCCCCAGTTGAGTTTCAGGATGTATCAGAAGGGCAAACCAGTGCCAGGAGGCAGCAGGGGTGGGGGCAGGAGTGGGAGTGTCCCCATCCTTGTACATCCACCACCCATGGTCAGCTCCCCTAGAGCATGTGACATCAGATGTTGCAGGGGTTATAATTTCAATGTCACGCCGCGGTGTGGCTAAACAAGAGCTCACGGATGCTAACAGCAATTTGCATCGATGGAGAGCTAGCAATTACTACAAATCCACCTCTCCACCCCCCTCCACCCCACCCAAAAGCGAGAGCTGGCGAGAGACGACTGTGTCTCCGCTTCGTGTTCACGTGCTGGATAAAAGGTCAGAGCAAGCGGAACCTGGAGCAGGACTGTGCGGCGTTGAGAGACAGGCGAGCGAGTCCAAGAGGGCGGCAAGGAAAAACTCTGCATGGCTTTTATTCCCCTCAGCTGTCGTTTTAAAAGCAGACGGGGCTGACAGTAAGGCAATTAAAGGCGGAGGGTGATAAAATATCCATATGCCACAGCATTTAACAAGCCAACAGTTTCATTCTCCCAACACAATGAGAATCACTCAATATCTGTCTTCTGTTCACTCACTGAAAGGTCAGTTTACAATTGCTTGCACCCCTCCCCTTTTCCGTTCATTTTCTCTTTCTGTCTCTTTTTTTTCGTCTCCCTCTGTTCATGTCTCTTTTCCTCTCTCCCTTCTCTTACTATTCCCCCTCTTTCTCTGTCTGGCTGAATAACACCTCTTGCCTATTTACTTTATGGGCTTCTAAAAGCAATTTCTCCAATGGCAGAATGTTATTGTGGCAGATTAAATGCTGCAAAATCTAGCATGACACACACACACACACACACACACACACACACTGGCGGAGAGCAGCTGTGGCAGTGTGCTGATAATGTCTTGCTGAGAAGAACCTCCTCATCAAGGGGAACAATAGAGGCAATGGACTCATTGCTTAGCAGAGATGGAGAGACCCTGCTATTATGGACTCCATACACAGGTGGTTGTTGCGAGATTTCCACAGGACTGAGCTTCAGGAATGGAACGTTCCAGAAGCACAAGCAGTTGACACAGTGTAGTACAACATCCTAAACTCAAGCTTTTTCACCTCAAGCTTCACGTCCGTTACGATTACATGCTGGTGGAAGTGTGTCTCACACTGAGCCTATGATACGCTATCATATGATATGTTATGTAATGCTGGAACCTGGGCGCTCTCTCTTTGATGTGATCACGTTCAGGTTAATATGGGTGACACCCCTCCTTTCCTTCCCAGAGTATTAAACGGATGACCTCTGTTCTGGAATCCCAGAGTGCTTGTGAGTAGAGATACGGTAGATGTGGAATGGCTTCTCTCCTCCTGCAAGACAACAAAAGGAACGACGGAAGACTGGAAGGATGGAATGCTGTAATCAGAGCCTGAAACATGGACGTCTTGTTCTTTCGTATCCATGATAAGTTGGCTGTTGACTGATGTAGCAAAGTTCAGCAGTGTCTTGTGCGTGCGAGAGTCTGCATATGGGTAGTGGCTGTTAGACAAGAACAGAACTGTGAAAGAATTTAAGCTACAAGATGCCAACAGGTTTATTTATTTATTTATTATTTTTATATTTTTTTTTAGAAATGAAGTCTTTCTCTAGCACAGGCAGCTCGAGTATTTCAACAAGCAAACACCGAGACAAATCAACATGGCTGTCTTCTCGCTCCCTCTATCCTTCCCTCCCTCTCTCTATCTCTCTCCTGTTGTTTGCTTTTATCATATCTAACATCAGATTTAAATTCTGCCAGCCTCTCTGCCTTCTGATCATGTCCTCTAAATCTTTACAGGGAAGGCAAGATGAAGGCTTGCTTGCGCCTTCAGCCATATTGCATCAACTCAAAAGCTTTAGTCATATTAATTTTATAGCCCTGAGGACGCTTCTTTTCCATCAAAGGCCCGTGGTATCTGCAGCCGTGCAGGGAGAGGCACACCCATGGAGACACAGCGGACAGATTAAATCAGCATCACTACTGGCCATTTTCACAGCACCAGATAAAACCAGCTCAAGATAAAGTTTGCTCTTTCTTCTCTAATCTTCCCCAGCAATCAACACACACACACACACACACACACACACACACCAACCGGGCCGCTGCAGTGAGAGCTGAAGCTGGGCCGAGGTCGCGGGGCTGCAGAGCCGCTGTACTCAGAGCCCAGGCAGGGCCGAGTTCGTTTACACTTCGTCTCGTTTTCTTTCGCTCAGACTTTTTTCCCCTCTTTTTTTTTTTTTATCTCTGCAACTTTTTTGTGTTGCAGCATTTTTTTTGAGGATTTTTTAAAAAAAAAAAATTTATTTAATCCCAGCTAGTTTTTCATCCAGTCCTCTGTTCGTCTTTCTCCAGATTCCTCTCGTTACGTTTCCAACACACCCCGCTGCTCGTTTTCCCCGCTTCTCTCTCAGGGCTGGTGGAGGTTGGACTGCGAGAGTCTCGCTCTCCTGCCCGCGGTGGCTCAGTGACAGCTGCAGCTCAGACAAAAGACGGCCCATAACACCAGCGGCTTACCGCTCTGTGACCTCATCTGCAGCCCTTCTGACTGAAACGCCGCCGTGCCCCTGCCAGCCCTGGCCAACAGCCTCGGCTCCCAGAGGGATAGCGCTCCCTAATAAGCTGCCCTACCAGGGGATGAGAGGCGTGTTTTTTGTTCCTCTTTTTCTGTTCCCTCCTCTCTCAGCGTGGCCTCTAGCACCCTATTCAGGGACCTGGGAGGCGTGACAAAGGAGCGGGCGGCTAGATCAGCAGCATCTATACGCCTGTGGAAGGCACAGGGAGTCCTTCAGGAGCAAGGCTGGGGCACCTCACTGCATCTTCACCTCCTATTGTTATGGGAAGCTGATTCCTCCCCCCCCACACACACACACACGTGCACACACACAGAACACTCCGAGCAGAAGCTCTTGTGGAGAATAAAGGGGCTGGATCATAATGAAGGCAGTGAAAGCTGAAGTCTCTCTAACCTCTCAAATGCACATTGCAGCATATGCAAAAGCACATCTCCACCACCACTCCACCACCACCTCCTGCTGCTGCTCCCCTGGAGACCAGAGCACTAGCCAAACAGGCTTCAGCATTCACACCACACTCAGTCAGGCTGTCACTCACTGCAAAACCTGCCCTCACTCTCTCAAAACCTCCCCTCACTCCCTGACTCTCTCAAAACTTCCCCTCACTCTCTCAAAACTTCCCCTCACTCTCTCAAAACTTCCCCTCACTCTCTCAAAATCTTCCATCACTCTCTCAAAACCTCCCCTCACTCTCTCAAAACCTCCCCTCACTCTCTCAAAACCTCCCCTCTCTATTTCACTTTCTTCTCTCACTTTTTCTCACACTGTCTTGTCCCATTTATTCTTTATTCCTTCTCTCTCTGAAAAGACCGAGACTAAAGCCTGCAGCTGTTTCTACTGTGTATGAATGTCTTCCATCTCCCTCTCACATGCAAACACACACACACACACACACACACACACACACACACACCCACGCACACGTAAACTCTAAGCACAGACAGAAGGGTTTCCAGTACTCAGCACATCCAGCTTTGTCTTACCGCTGATCTAACATGGTGCTGAACAGCGTTCAAATGGACAAATTGGCAGAGAAACAAAATTAAGCGCAGACAAGGCGAGGGAAAACTGGTCTGGAAACAAAGACTGAAACTGAATCAAAACCCCCAGCACAAACCCCACCAGCGTGTGCACTGGAGACGCTCCACACAACTCAAATGGCTGATGCTCTCTTCCTAACAGCAGTGCAGAGCTGTCTGCACCTTTAGGGAGTTTACAATCAAAACCTGAAGAAGAGAAAAGAAAACAGCTCATACTGAAACCTGAAAACAGTCCATTACAGAAGCGGCAGAGAGAAGCACTTGAGAGCCTGCAGGCCGTTGATCTGCAGCTGTTCCCGTAAAGAGTCATAAAACGCTACTGAGCCCAGACCTGAATCAATTATTAAACCTTCACAGAGCATCCTGTCCCTCCCCGGCTAATGCTGTGTATTTACTGTCTGGGAGATTAAGACCCTGATCTCTTACACAGACAGAGGCTGCCCGCAGTCCATAAGAAGGAAGCTGAAGCAGGATGGTGAAGCAGCGGAGCTGAAGCAGGATGTTGAGGATAGCAGAGCTGAAGCAGGATGTTGAGGGAAGGTGATCTGAAGCAAGATGGTGAGGGAGCAGAGCTGGTCCAGCACATGTTCAGGCTGACAGGAAGAGCTCAAACACTGTTCATGTTTAGACAAACTACACATGACACCAGTCACTGTTGGATGCAGTTCAGCATTCTTCTCTATAACCAGATTAACCTGGTGGTGCTGCTCTAAATTTGAATCCAACATAATTCACTTAGACTGCTGTGGCAACAGAGTGCATGTCATAGTCATTTATAAGAATAACTGAAAAGAAATGGCTGTTAAGTATGGTAGAGAAAACATTTCTAAACTGTCCAACCAGCAAAAAGTGGACTCAAACAAACAAACAAAAACCACACAGTTAAAGCTGACATCCACACCACACCAAGAACACTTTCCCTGGAAGTCACCTTGAGTGAATTTCTATCTCCTTATTTAAGTTCTGACAGTGGAGCTCTGGACCCCTGGCTCGACTGACAGTGGCAGACGAGTTAAGTGGAGCTGATTTCATCTGGCCTCCATGTTCTGGAGACACTGGTGCTCCAGGGGAGGGGGAGAGCTGAGAGTTAGCATCACTGTACAGCCTGAAGCCCCTCAGACGCTCGCTTAGCCATCACGCGAGTCGCCTCATCTCTCCTGCATACTGCTGAACTGGAGGCAACCAATGATTAACTTGAACTGAGAGCAGGAGTGGCCTGGCCTCCAACAAGCCAGCATACAATGAATGATTGAAATGGAAAGTGTGGGTGGAATTAGCAAACAGCGCTGTTAGCAGCAGTGATGTGCTGGTTGGGCTTCTCAGGTGTGCTGGAGCACATTCCTAACACGGATGGTAAAAGTCATGGAATGTGTAAGGAACGTTGGAGTTGCTCCCTTCTTCCTTAACGTGATGTCATTCTGAGAGAAACAGGATTTTAATCCATTTCTGGCAAGAATTTGTTTTAAATTATGATGCTAATAATGCACAATATGATTATAATCATAAACGAACGACTAATTTGGATGTTTAAATAAAATCGAAAAAGTGTGTGGAAAAGATTATGATCCAAAAACAGGAAGCTGAGATAAGCTGAGATAAGCCAAGATAAGCTGAGATAAGCAGGCAGCAGGCCACTCCAAGCCAGGAGTTCAGAAGAAGAAACCTAAAGTCATATTGACAATGCAAAAATCACCTCTTCCTGAGGGATGAGCAGTACCTCTCTTGAGAGAGGCAAACAGGGAGAAATTTCCAGAAACTCAGACAGGCACAGTCGCCGTTGCACCGCCGGCCTCTGCCAGGCTGCAAGGTGGTGGGTATCGCCAAGCGAGCGAGCCCGCCGGAGACGGGGCAAGAGCGCGTGCCAAGCCTGCACCAATTAACAGCCCGCTTAACGAGCCGGCCGTGGCTTCACAGTGGAGCGGGGTGTCCCCCCCCCCCCTCTCCTGGCACAGCAAGTCCCAGATGAAAGGGGAGGGATGTGGGAATGTTCTACGCATGTCTCCCACATCAGTCACGCAGACAGAGAGAGAGAGAGAGAGAGAGAGAGAGAGAGAGAAAGTGACACACAGAGACTGTAGAGCACAGAGCCAGTGCTTAAACCATCCTCCCACAGTCTCCCTTCAATATCACATCCATATTGCCAGACATGAAGTCTTTGTCCAGCAGAAACGCACGCACGCACGCTCAGGGTGTGTGGAGAGCAACAGTGTTCCTGACTCACACTAGGTAACATGGCTGCTCCAGCCGCCTCAGCAAAATTCAGCCAGGCCCCGAGCGCAGGGGCCAGAGCACACCGACCCCATGCATCGGCCCCAGCAGCACATCACACCAACACAACAGGATCTTTAACTTTATTCACGTGCACGCTCACATACACACACACAAACACTTCCTTCCACTCTCTCATCTTAAGTGGCAATATTTCATCATGGCTGAAAACATGAATGAGCTTTAGATGTAGATTTACGTCTGCCTGACACCAGTGGAGCAGCACCAAGGGACTGGAGGAGAGGTCATATTTCAACGCGTCCAACACACACAGTAATCAGGCTCTGGGTAAGCAATTACAGTGTACTTAATGCAAATAGATGGGCTTGGGAATCAGTTTCAGAATGGGAGAGGGGTCCTCTGCTAGTGCCAGGCCATTACACACCCTGCTGCCCACAGTCCCCACAAAGCCCTGCCATCCTCCGGATCGTCCAAGGGGAGGAGCTGGAGCTGCCTGCCCAGAACAGAGAGACCGTGGGTGGGCTGCAGAAGCAGGCAGCCCAGGGTCACGAGCAGCGACGGTTGGACGAAAGCTCCAGCACCTGTTGTGGGATTTGATTTGGATCTGCTGAACGGACGATGCGGCCCGGGGTTCTGATCAGGCACAAAAGGCAGGGTTGTGACCTTTCACGTATATTCAGATGAGAGTAATGACTGGCTCTACTGAAGATGTGTAATAGGTGAAAAAACATACAGACAAAGACGTGTGTGTGTGTGTGTGTGTGTTTTCCTCCACATGCTGTCCTTCGTTATTGAATTAGGACTCAGAGACCCTCTTTTGGGATACAGCCTAAGGGAAGGGGACAGTTCAGGGGTCGTGCCCCTTGGTAATGGCCACACAGTGGGATGAACAAAACCCCCTGGCCTGCGGCATCACTTCAGTGACATCATCAGCACTGGGGAGCAGGCAGTGTGAGGTCAGGGGGACTGACGTACGCAGACAGAGAGGAGAGCAAGAGGAACCCAATGGGACCTCCTTTCTGAGAAAAAAACAAACATCAGCTTTGCTCGTTACTAATGTTTATTGACCAGAAGTCTATTTCCCAACTCTGCCAAAGCTTCGTCAAGCAGGAATGCTTGCTCAGGCAGGAAGTGACTGAATTATGAATAGCAGTTTAATAAGTGTGTGTTCAATTTCTGACCAGATGCTTAATGTTTAAAAGCCTCTGTACTGACAAAAGCAGAGAGTAAAAAAGGATAATGAGAGAGAGAGAGAGAGAGAGAGAGAGAGAGAGAGAGAGATCGTACTGAAATCTAGCCTGCTTGTGGTTGTATATGCAAATATGCTTTCCCTAGATGAACCCTGCGTTCAGCCTGTTCTAATCCAGGGGGCCCTACATGGCCCCTGTCACACACATGATCAATGGCCCTCCCTAATGAAGACATCACACTGATGAAATACACAGCGCTGTTTAGAGCACAATAAGGCACAGAGAGACAGTTACCGGGGTAATGCCCAGCCACATCCATCACACACAAACGCATATATACATGCACATGCACACACACATACACATGTGCGTGCATGTGCACGCGCGCACACACACACACACACACACACACACACACACACACAAAGACACCATCAGCCATCAATCAATCAAACAGATTCTGATTAGAAGAACTGCCAGAGGAGATTGTAGCACCAGTGTAATGATAATTATCAGCATTAACTGACAGAGTGAGCATGAAAGGGCAATAGAGCACAATCAAAAAGGAAGAACAGCAGGGCAGGAATGATGACTGCAGCTTTCTTGAGTGATATCAGGACTAACAGAGATCAGCTGAAAGTAGGAGGGTGGTCATTTAAACAGAGCCACAGAGTGAGAGAGAGAGAGAGAGTGAAAGATCTGGCAGGAGGGGCTGACTGATATATGAAAAGTTCTTAGTGTGGTCCTCCCCCAGTGGAACATATGGGGGGGGGGTTCAGAATTAAAAGTGTTAGAAGATCTGCCCTTTGACCTTGATCGCTCGCCTACGCCCTAAGAAGGCAGAGCCTTTCAAACAGTCAGCTTGCATGCAGCTGGAAGCCTGACAGAGAGCGAAGAGGAGCGTGGCATCTGAGCAGCCAGCTCTGGGGTGTGTGTACGCCCAGCCAGGCACCACTGCAGCCGGGGTGTGTGTGTGTGTGTGTACGCCCAGCCAGGCACCACTGTATCCGGGGTGTGTGTGTGTGTACGCCCAGCCAGGCACCACTGCAGCTGGGGTGTGTGTGTGTGTGCACACCCAGCCAGGCACCACTGTTGCTGCGTTCCCGGCAGGCAGGTCTCCCGCCCCCCAGGACCGACAGTTCTGACCAGTGCAGGCACTGCTGGAGGAGGCCCTGCTCTCCCTGCTCAGCTCCAGGCGCCGATGATGGGAAGGGAAGGACGAGAGGCAGGGAGAACGCCGGCCACCAGATACCCACCTGCTAAACTGGCCTTTTACTGCAGACTACAGGGACTGTGCAACTGCTAGAGCAGGTACAGACAACGGGAGTGAGACAGAACCAGAGAGAGTGAGTGAGAGAGAGAGAGAGTGAGAGTGAGAGAGTGAAAGAGGGGGAAGCGAGAAGCTATTATCAGAAGTCAGATCACACTGTAATCTCTATTAATCCTCACACCAAAACTGCCACTGCTGAAAACAGAGAGAGAGAGAGAGAGAGAGAGAGAGAGAGAGAGAGAGATACACAATCATTCCCCTTGGATGGGGGGGGGGAAGCTCTCAACTGTGCTCTTGCTTTAATTATACTTCTCCACTTTGCTTTAACTCCTGAAACTTCTGCGTCCGTGTTGAGTGGTTCTGATGAAATGCTCCCAGCAGCCGTAGAGCTTGAACCGCCTTCCACTCTCATCTGCACCAACTTATACTCATCAAACTCATCATCTCCACTTCAATCACTCCATCAAAACGCCTGCACTCTCACTCCATCATGTTATTTAACCATAACTTAAAACTTTTCTTTCCGACACGCACGTATCTTAATGTGTACACACACACACACACATACACACACACACACACACACACACACACACACATTTCATGGTGTTTCTCAGTAGACCAGAGCAGAGCCAGGAGAAAACTCCTAATGGGTCTTTCATTGTCTGGATGAAATATTCATGGCAGCTAAAATGGGCCTGATTCACAGACTTCACTTACTGATAGTAAAGCATGCAAGTGTGTTAGAACATGGTGGAGGATCGGAGGAGCTGGAGCAGGTGTGGTGAGGTGGGGGAGTGTGGGATTATGTGGGTTGCTGTAGGGTGGGATGTAGTGTCAATGTGGTATGTGAACGGGGTGGTGTGGAGTGGGTGCTGTGGAATGCATGGGGTGGAGAGGTGTGGAGTGGGTTGTAGTGTGGATGCTGTGGGGTGGTGTGGAGGTGTAGTGGTATGTTGTGGGGAGGTGTGGAAGTGTAGTGGTATGGAGTGGGGAGGAGTGGAGGTTTATTGGTATGGAGTGGGGAGGTGTGGAGGTGTATTGGTATGTTGTGGTGTGGTGGTGTAGTGGTATGGGATGGGATGGGGTTTCTCACAGAACCCAGAGCCTGGCATGGATAAGGCCAGCCTCTCACACTCAAACACTGCCCATACAGACCACACAGTAACCGTGGGTCTTCTACCAGATGGTCACTGAATAACCATATAAAACCCTTCAACAAACACATACTGAGTGAGTGAGTGAGTGAGTGTGTGTGTGTGTGTGTGTGTGTGTGTGTATGGAAGGGGCAGGGGAAGATTGCTGTGCGGGAACTAGGGTATTTGTTCTGAAGCCTTTAATTAAAAGCCAGTGTTTATGCTGTAGAGCCACACAACAATGGAAAGGCTTTGCTTGCAATACTAAACCTACTACCATTACACAGCCCTAGAGTGGAACCAGATACATGAGAGAACAGCCCCTCAGCCAAGGAGATGCAGTAAAGGTACCTCCATGAGAGAACAGCCCCTCAGCCAAGGAGATGCAGTAAAGGTACCTCCATGAGAGAACAGCCCCTCAGCCAGGGAGATGCAATGAAGGTATCTCCACGGTAGAAGTATGGTAATTGGATACTGAAAGTAATAGGTTGGTTTAAATAAGAGGTCAAAGGTCTGAGAGGCATGTGGTAGGGCTATAAATGTGGTGTCAAATGGCATTTTTGTCTCTTATGTAACAGATAGGTTTTTCTTAACAGATTTTTTAAAAAAACTTATTTTACAGACAAAATACTTTTTTTTTCCTTAAGCAAATGCTTGTATAAGCACTTTTGTAAGAAACAAAAGTTACTAAAGACAACAGCAAGAAGTGATTTCACAAAGCTTGGCAAGCTGGCTGTGCACTACCTGTGTGTGTGTGTGTGTGTGTGTGTGTGTGCTGGATTTTATCCATTGCATCATGACGCAAATGTTCAGAATTCTCCCACCTCCACCCCCACTCCCGCCCTTCTTACTCCACCTTCAAAATCCCCACAGAGACGGACAACACTTCCGAGGTAATGGTTTCCATTTCATGCTTTCAAGTCTTTGGGAGACCAGCCAAGTTCTGATAAATCACCACAGGCTTAAATTAAAGGCCATTCCCAATTTAACGCAACCTGCCCGCCAGTCAGCAAGGTGAACTTGGGAGAGAACCCTGAGCCAGCGGGCAGCTCCTGGAGGCAGCTACTGCCAGAGGCACGCCACGTCAATGCCACGGCAACGCCACAGCGCGTCACGGCAACGCCACAGCGCGTCACGGCAACGCCACGGCTTCCTGCACACTGGCTCGCTCGAGGGACACGGCTCAGCCACAGGATGACTAAGCAAAACGTCACTTCAAAAGATTCGAACTAAATCAAATGTCTGTTTCTGCTCTTTGTAATTACTTTTAGGTAATCAGACAATTACTTGTAGTTAATCAGACAGTTACTTTGCTGTCACACCTGACTGCTAAAAATGTGCACCTGGATCCATGATGATTACTTTGTCATAGAGCAGAAGTACTTACTATGACTGATTACAAAATCCAGGACCAGTTTCTGGATATGCGGACTGGAGTTAAATCTCTTTGTACTGTACCTGAGATGCAACCATTTTTTGATCTTCAAATATTAGAGTTTCTTTCTGGAGATTCTGTATGCATTAACGAAAGCTTTTTATTTGGTCTTTGACAGATTCTTACTCCCAGTATGTAATACATTTAAAGAAAGAAAAGGGCAATTAAATGTCAATTGTCAAGTTTTTTTAAATGACTTTCCTGACACAGAGCCTACAGCCTTTTTAAAGAGGCTGTACTTTTAAACATATCAGTAAGTATCGTGAAAGCTACACTCATTGCATTGTCTCACACCTCCTGACAGTGAACAGCTTCATTTGCAGAAAAGAAAAGGGGAAAAAAAACCAAAACATATTTAAATTCTCAGATTAAGTTAAAACTCAGTCTGATGGGACTATAAAAGCATTTCACCATAAATACTCATGTCTCTGTAGACTGGTGTGTTCAGTCAGTCAGCGTGTGTGCAAGCGTATTTGTGTGTAATACTCCCTTGAGGCCCAAATGGAGTGGAGATCTGAAGTGCTTTTGGGCTGCGTTTATGGGCTTAGGGTTATATATTTCCCTTTGGTCTCTGACATGTTGGAAGCCAGTCATTTCATTTCCAGGAAGCGTGAATTCTTTTTCAGAAACATATGTCCATATTTGCACCAGGCGGTGATTATGCTCTGCCCCTCCCCCCCGAGCTTGGCGAAGCGCGAAAGACCTTATGCAGCCCACAGCTCTGCACCGTGTTCTCAGCGTCCTCACTCGCCATCGTGATGGGCCAGACCGGGTCACCCTGCGGAACGCCACTCGGAGAAACGAGCGGCAGCCGTCTCGTCACGGGCCCGTGGCGGCTCCCGGCGAGGCCCAGCGCTTCACAACACGCTCACTAAATACCCATAAGCCATAACACGGCACGTTATTGCCGGCAGAACACGGAGCCCAGGCGGGCGGTCACTGGAGCGCAGGCGCCCTGGCTGTCATACCGTCAGTCACGACACGCGCCGTCAGCTTCGGCGGAGCAACGGGGAACATCTCTGCTGTCTAATTCGCAGAACTGTGCTAATATGCATCTTTTTCTGGCAGAAATCCACATCTTGGGACAGCGTGTGAGAGACACGTACGCAGGCCATTCTGTCAGACTGGAGAACCCCGTTACGTTCTTATCTCTCCTGGTCTACATCACATCTGACCTTGTTCAGTCCCAAGATGAAAAGCAAACTCCGCGTCTCCTTTTACTGTGCTTGCCGTAGGAGTTCATTTCCCAGAGTCCCTTGCTGCAGTGCTGGTTATGACTCCTCTCGCTGTGTTTGTGTTTGCGCTGAGCTCAGAGCAGTAGTCTGGCCACGTCTTATTAACCACTGAAAACGCAGAGGCCATTGTCCTTCCACAAGCTTTATGGCTCAGACCCAGCCTCACAGGACACAAAGTCACTCTATGAATAAGTAATATATTGGTGAGACAGTGCCAACTTCCCTTTTAATTAAATTACATCACATAAAAAAGAGGGAATGGAGAGAAAAAAAAGAGGCTTCTCGTCTTAATTTAGAGCTCAAAGTGAGTCACGATCGCGGCCTCCTTCCGGGATTAATGATGGGCGTTGGGAAAAAATGACTTTCACACCGGCATCTCCACTTTCAAAGACGAGGGTAGAGAGGGCAGAGAAGATGTTCCTGAGGGGAGCACAGAGGCCTCTGCATCCATGGGGTCAGAGCAGCCATATTGCTCATGGAGGACTTTTCACCTTTTAAACACAGAGTGTGCATTCACAGCCCAAATGAAACAGCCATTGAACGCTGAAAGAAAAGAGAAGAGAAAAGGAGAGAAAAGAAGAGAAGAAAAGAAAAGGCTCAACGAAATAAATCCTTCCATGACAGGAGATTAAAAGGAAAGTGTGGCGCAGTAGAAGTAGATTTATGCACCCCTAGCATGTGTTGCTATGGGCGTCCTGCTACCATGGTTACCGAGTCAGTGAGGGCACATGGGAGGCACATGGGAGGCTCATGGGAGTCTATGGGAGGGAATGGGAGAGGAGGGAGGGGACACCAGACTGATATTTAACCTCTCATTGCCTGGTATTTCCCAGTGGTCTCAGCAGATGTGCTGCGATATGCATCGTCAGTGCTTTAGTCAAGGCTAATTCACACAACTGGGATTCAGTAGAGCTTAATTGCTCACACTGTTGAAAGTGCTCTACACACAATTACACATTTCATAAAGACAACATTCTGAGGTGCGCATGAAATATCTGAATAGTGCTAAATGAAGTTTAGCAGTCTTCCCAGAAGTGTGCAATTCAGCAAAAAACAAAACAAGATCTTGGGTAAAGATCTAACTTTAAAATATGTAGATATTGTGAGTGTGTGCATGTGAGAGAGAGAGAAAGAGTGAGAGAGTGGGGGGGGTGTAGAGGAAAAGAGAAAATGAGAAAGGAGAGAGGTAGAGAGAGAGAGAGAGAGAGAGACAGAGAGAGAGAGAGAGAGAGAGAGAGAGCGAGCACTTCCTTGGTCTTACTCGTTGTTTTGCTTTTCTGCCATATGGAATCCAGCTCAGACCCAGAGATAAGCCAGGCCTCACACAGCTTTCTGACCTTCTTAGTCACCCAGCTGGCACTAACCACCAATCATTATTACCCCAATTACCCAGCCGGAGTTACCCCACTCTGGGAGGGTCCAGCGGCCCATGCTGGGGGAAGGGCGGCATCGAACAACAGCACAGCATTATGAAGCACGAACTCTTTGGCTTGTTCATGTTAATCTCCACATACGACAGATGCAAAACCCACATTTTCCAGATGGATGATATTTTTAACAACGTTTTTCAAAATTTGAGTGGGAAGTGTTGATCACTGAGCAGGACTGAAAAGCTTCACTCCTTTGTCAAAAACAAAAGCGGACGTTTATCAGCCTGAGCCGCTTGTACGCTCTGCTTGTTCTGGAAGGGGAAGGGAAGCCCGTGGCAGACGTGGACAGGGGGCCGGCGGGGGAGATAGGAATCTAGCGGGAGACGTTGCCCTCCACGCGAGCGCCAGGTGGCCGGCCTGGGCTATCTCGCCTCAGCGCAGGTGCTCGTCCTGCTGAATGGGCCCCGTTCAGTGCGCCACACCCCTGCCTTGAATACAACCCCAGCTGGACCCAAAGTCCGTGAAGTCTGCAAACGAAGACCGTAGATGGAGAACGTGTGCTAATGTGCTGTGGATGGTACCTACTACCAAACACAAAGCATGCGACTGTGAACACATGGTGAAGCACGATGAAGCAGTGCTGAAGCAGAATAGCTGAGGGTTGATCACACACACACACACACACACACACACACACACACACACACACACACACACCCCTTATGGACCACATAGACGGTTTTAAAACAGTAGTTGTGATCTCCAGACAATTTCCCCCAGGGCTAGGCAGCCTGGCAGTGACTAATACCGTTCCTGTGATAACAGCCCTAAACCTTTAAAAACCTGCCTGGTTATCTGAACTGTTGTTTCATAAAGTGAGCAGCATTACTGGAGTATTGGGGAGGCCTGTTGAAAAAAGCTAGAGTGCTGGGTGTCGCTCAGTAAAAGTTGTCTATCTCTCTGTGTGATAAGAGGAGGGGGGGCTGTGTGTGAGGGGCTGTGGGAGTGGGAGGAGCTGTGGGAGCAGCTGTGAGAGTGGGAGGAGCTGTGGGAGTGGGTGTAAGAGTGGAAAGGGCTGTGGAAGTGGGTGTGAGAGTGGGAGGGGCTGTGGGAGCGTGTGTGGGAGTGGGAGGGGTTGTGGGAGCAGATGTGAGAGTGGGAGGGGCTGTGGGAGTGGGTGTGAAAGTGGGAGGGGCTGTGGGAGCGGTAGCCTGAGCAGGAGACAGTGTGGAAGAGGCTGTGGGGGCGTGGTCGAGGGTGATCGTAGACGCTGGATGACCACGGGCATCTGTCTCCTAAAGCTTCTGCTGACAGACAAATACGGGACAAGTGCAAAGCATCAAAGCAGGGAACAGTATGCAGCGGAAATCTCCTTGGATTTCCCTGACACAATGAAAGAGCACACCCTTACACACACACACACACACACACACACACACACACACACACACACACACACACACACAAGTCCCATGACGTGGCCTATGCTCAAAGGCAGTAGGTGGAAAAAATGTCTACCCAGAGAGTTAAGCAGGTGGTGTGGGAGGTAGGGGAGTGCATGTGTGTGTGTAAGATCATGACATGGCGTTAAACTGATGTTGTGACAGCTGAGGATCTAGTTCATTTTATCCCCATAATGCACAAATCCACCATGCACTGACTGAGAACAGCAGTTCAGAGAACAAACCCTATCTATCACTACTTAACTCTGTGCGTGTGTGTATGTGTGTGTGTGACCTGCAAGGCCCTGCAGTCTCTGCTGTTAGTGCTGTTAACATCAGCCATTCACTCCAGAGATACCAGTTCATCTACTGGACCCAAACATCACACATGCACCAGGAGGGAACTTCTGGGACCATGGCAACAATTAAAATAAGACAATAAAAATATATAAACATATCTATTATATTTAAAGACACCTGAATGTTTGTTTTGAATGTTTGAATATAAAAACAAGCACTCTCCACTTTTCTGCTGAAATAATCATGCCTTTAATCCAGTTGAATTCACAGAGATTCACAGAGATCTACAACACTGACTAATTAACACCTCCTTAGCTTTCCCAGTCAGTCCTCCATAACAGCCCCACCTCCACACGGTGCTGCTCCCAGCCACAGAGGCTTCAAGCAATGTTTAAAGTACAGAAACTTCACTTACACTATGGTGTCCAGCCATATGCACCGACACATTCGAAAGCACTTTCTTCCCAGAACACCACAGTACATAAGTGTCCTCCTAGTGCTTCTCGTCATTATGACTGGAGCGAGGTTTACAGAAGATGAGTTTACAGTGAGTGAACTGAAGTCACGATGCGATGACTGTAATGCAATCTGAGCCAACGCCACCACTGCAGACGTGATGGTTATTAAGGCCCCTGAGCTTCTGCATTGCTTCTTATCTCCTCACAGTTTATTGCCTCACACCTAATGGCAGAGCTGAACGCAGGGGGCGCGCCACATCGCCTTTCCCCGAAGATTTAGGCGCTCTTAGCGCAGAATGTTCCTTGAGGCTGTCGTGCAGAAATCGGTTTATAAAGCTGGATTGTATTATGTTGTGTTGCCTTAGGGCACAGTATGAGGAATGAGCCACAGAAATATCATATCTATGTTCAAAACAAACAAACAAACAAAAAAAAAATGGCCTCTGCTTTGGTTTGAGGTAACAAAGTTCTACACTGCACTATATATTGCGAAGAAAAACACAAAATTCCAATTTGGAACAGGCGGGAACAGGATCCTGTTTAGCGTGTGCTGAGAGCATCTATCTGCCCCGCCTGGGGTGTCCCGTAAGGGCCCGCAGCGGCGGTGATGTCCGACGCTGTACGCTCAGAAGAGAACGAGCCGCCCCGTGCCGGCAGACACAAGCAGGACAAACTGAAATCATCCGAGTGTTCTCCTCATAATGACCTTACACGGGGCCCCTCGGCTCGTGTGAGCAGATGAAAAGGAAAAAGTTTCAGGTTCTCAAAGACGTGACTTTAAAGGAGAAAGAACAAAACAGCAATAACAACAAACGCAGATGGTCAAGCGCTAATGGAAGAGTGGATTTGAGGAGATTAGCTTGGCTGAGGTAAATTTAAACCAGCCCGATTCCGTTTCAGTGGATAAAGCAGAGAGGTGTTTTTTTTTGTTTTTTTTTGAGAGGTGCATGTTTGATTGGAGTGCAAAGAGAAATCTGTGCTCAGTGGGCCACCCTGAGCTGTAAAAATGTCCTGCCTGGAGGGACAAAGGGCCAGGCAGAGGAGAGGGGAGGGGACGGGAGGGGAGGAGAGGGTGGCCTGCTCCAGGGAATTAAACCTCTACATGCTTTACTGCCCCTCACTCACTCCTCATTAGCTTGCTATTGTTAACACCCAGCTACCGTTCAGCAACACTGCTGGACTACCAGCCCAAGATCTGTATTTATTTAAGCAGACTTAAATATAGCTTTTATAATATATATATATATATATATATAAAATGTGTGTGTGTGTGTGTGTGTGTGTGTGTGTGTGTGTGTGTGTCATCAGAAAAAAAAAAGGGGGCTGAGCTGGGCTGGGCTGGGCTGGGCTGGGCGAGAGACCTTGTACAGGCCCTGAAGAAACCAGCTTCCATCATGTCCTACTGGTCTCAGATGAAGAGCCCTAATGCTACCCATCTCCACCATCTTCTCCAGCTCTCTCAGCTGAGGACACATGTCCACTGAGGACATATGTCCGCTGTGACTATCCAAAGCACCTTCCAGTGTCGGTGTGTGCATTAATGCCGGCGTCTGGGTCAGCGTGTTATGTTTATGTTAGGTCTATGTTAGTGTCTGTAACTTCGCCAGTGTCATCATCTGTGGAGATACACGTCCTCATGTACTCTGTCAGCCAGTGATAGTGGCTAGTAATAACTGTTCCCACCCGAAACCCTCTGTCCAGCTGCTCCTGTTCTGGAGCACCTCTGCATCCTGCCTGACTGTGCAGCAGTGAGGAGGTGTGGGGAGCAGTGAGGAGGTGTGGGGAGAACTGAGGAGGTGAACCTTCTCGTGGCTCTGGCCCAGTAGGGGTGATGGAGTCAGGCCAGGCTGCACACCCAACACGTGCTGCATCTGACTCTCGGTGAGCATTTCATTTCTTTCAAAATGTCAAAGAACAGAGACACACAAACACGCACTGTGGGTTTTATAAAGGTTAACTAAAGCAAACGGATACACAAACAACAGAATGGCACCATATTCTCCACTGAAATGAAAATAATTCAGATGCTATAATGACACGTCGGCAGAAGCGTTTCTGGTCCGTGGAAAGCACACGAGTCGCGTGAATCACAGCGTATGGCGTTTGTGAACGCTGCTCTGGATGAAAGCCATATATCGTTCTTCGCAGTTCAGCTCATGAAGACAGAGGTGTCCTCTCTGCTTCAGGACCCCGCCTCCCCCCCGTTCTGCACGATGCATTATGCAGTGTTTTCTTCAGCACTTCTCAAGCAGGCTAAACGTTGTTCCAGAGCAATCTAAGAGGAGAAGCCTGCTCTCAATAAACCCAGCACTGAACAAAACCAGGACGTGTGATCAGGAACATGACATGTATGGAGCAATGTAAAAATTACGCTGAAAAATAAATATTGTTCTTTATAACCAGACACTAGACAATGGAAGTGAGCACTGATACATTTTCAGTGACCTGGAAACAAAGCAAAGCATAGATCTCAACGCAATTTGTCGTCACGTGAGTGCCAAGACTCGGCCACAGTGTAGCCATAACGAATGCCCCCATATTCAATCATTTGTCATAATTGGAGTTCCTCTGCAAATTGGATCCATTGATTGGCCGCTGAGCGTAAAGGCTCAAACGTGATTGGTCCGCAGCGGGCGACAGCATCAGGGGAATAAATGAAGTGTTAAAATGCTATGGTGCACTGTGACTCCAGTGAACACTGATTAATAATCATCTGCACAATAATCAGACTAGTGTGGAAAGAGAGTGTGCCAGTTATTAGAGTAGAAAAATCAATGGCAGTGTAAGAAGGCTGTAAAACGATGGTGTTGCTACCCTCACGTTCTCTTTTCTATAAGAGAGAGAGAGAGAGAGAGAGAGAGAGACAGAGAGAGAGCGTAAGAGAGACAGAGACAGAAAGTAAGGGGGTGAGAGGGATAGAGAGGGGGCAGGGGGTGGGGCTCCAACATGACTGCCCCATCTTCACCAAACTGACAGAAAATTACTTTCCTTTCGAGGGAGGAGGAAAGAAAAAAAATGACCTCCGCTCTTCTGATAGCTGTGGCAGTTCAATAATAGCAGGGTCTCTGAACCAAGGCCAATAGCCCCCCCC
>JAOXYF010000008.1:15529336-15540727 GCA_028565775.1 Sternarchorhynchus goeldii
CTCTGCTCTATTCATTGCCATGCGCCAGCCCAGTGACCACACACACACACACACACACACACACACACACACACACAGGGTTCATGCATGCTCTCAGGACAAGTGCAGTGACAGAGAGGAGGATCAGCAGGTCGAACCTCAGAGCAGACATGATAAGAGACAGGTCACAATGAGCAGGCAGGGAACGAGATGGAATGCTATGAGCAGGACCCTACGAGCAAGACCCTACGAGCAGGACCCTACGAGCAGGACCCTACGAGCAGACAAAGGATTAGCTCTCCCTTCTGTTCACACTACATGCATGCAAAAACACAACAGAGTTGGAACAAACAAACAACTAACATAACAGAAAAACACGATGCACATCTCATACACAGATACTGCCTTAAAAGTTCACAAACATAAAATATGAAAAAAGCTCTCACACACACACACACACACACACACACACACACACACAATTACATGTTCCCATTAAGCATAGAGGGTAAAGCATGAGGAACACTCGTGTGCCACTCGTAGCTAAATCTAACGACTCCCTCGCCACCCACAGCTGTCTTTTCAATTAAAGGCAGTGAGGTGCATGTGGCCTGTGAATATCTGCCCCGGGGGGCAGGATGCCGGGGGGGGGCTGTTTGTTGTCGGGGGTTTAATTGCGTCTCTGCTGTCCTCCTCACATACTGCACGAGTCTAATAAAGAGTAGTGAATCAAACCTGCTGCCAAAGAAGCCTGTCCTCTTCCCTTCCATATAAACAAGCTGGAGAGTGTGATTACTGCACAGGGGGAGGGAGGACAGAGAGACACTTACACGAGATGAGACTCGTGAGCGACACGTTGCAGGGTGATGTTTTGCATGTTTCTGTTTGAGACCCCTGTCATATGTGAAGGCCAGAGGCATTTCATGCTGCGCAGAAATACATTACTGTGTGTGTGTGTGTGTGTGTGTGTGTGTGTGTGTGTGTGGGTTCCTGTGCAGTGTGGTATGCTGAGACAGTGCTGTCATGCAGAACCAAAGGGATTTGGAGTGGCAGGTCAGATTGCCAGAGTGTGATGGCTTCTCTCCGGCGCTCAGACTGTGATGCTTTCATGTGTTAGTAAAAGACTCTCAGTGAGCGCTCGAACAGCTGAAACTGTGTTAGTAACTGTGTTAGTCGCCATACGCTCATTACCTTTCCTCAGCTGCACGGTGAATTTGCGGCCGACCTTTTTGCTGAAGCCCGTCGCTGTGATGGAAGAGGCACTGCCTGGAGGGCTCTTGGCTGGTGGGCTGACTGAGGCTGGTAGGGCTGGAAAAGCCTCACCCTGGTCCGGGCGCGCTGGGAGCGGCCGGTGGTTGAGGTTCGGATGAGGACCGGTCTTGGACATTCTTTGAGGGGTGTAGTCAATGCCCCCGACGACCAGGCTGCACCGGTCCCCGGGTTTGGGGTCGGGGGTGAGGCGGCTGGGTGCAGAGCCCGGAGCGGGAGCTGGAGGCGGGGCGGGGGTGTGGCCTGTGACAGGCTGCAAACGACGCTCACTCTGAGATAACTGCTCATACTGAGCTTTCCTCACTGCAGGCACCACGTGGAACAGGATGAGCGGAGAACGCATGGCCTGTCTGAACAAGTTCTGTGCTCTGCAGGAAAGAACGCACACACAGAGAAAGAGAGAGAGAGAGAGAGAGAAATGAAATACATACAATCAAATGAGTAGTGACAGGCACAGAACACACACGCACGCACGCACGCACGCACACGGACGCACGCACGCACGCAGGCAGAGGACAATCCAATTAGGTGACTGACATTTATGACATTCTGTATTTCTCTGCTGAAGACACTTGTCTTCAGTAGCAGGACAGTTAAGAGACAGGCCTGCAGAAAGGTCAGGGGGATCAGCATATCTAATCGCTGCCTAATTGCACTTCTGCATCTGGAAACAAGGCTAATTCACAGATTACATTATCTGCCGTTAACAGAATCGCAAGGCCTTGGGGAGGAAGCAGGGATGTGCATTAGAGCCCCAGAGCAGAATCTGGGTGCACACAGAGCATCACGCATAACAGAGCAGCACGCAGAACCACATTCCTGAAAGACCTGCATCTGCCAACACCGAACTGCTGAACAAAAGAGTGCTACAAACGTCCTGTCGCAGGGACCAGCGGAGTGTTTGTGTGTGGTGGCCAACAGACCTGCCAAAAGAGCGTGATTTTAGTATCACTTAACAACCCTGCAGGAAGAGCGCACGAGTGTCTTTGAATGCTCTGAGGACAGGCAGCAGGTGCCTCTGCTGTTGGAAGATATTGGGGAGGGGGGTGTAAAACTCCTTCCCCATATGCCTGACAGACACTAAACAGCTTCTGCCACTGTAATAAGCTGTTCATTTAGATCAGTCACCACATCTAGTGGTTCAGACAGCCTTACTGAGGGACCCCTCTTCATTCTTATGCTAATTCTCCCCTCCAAAATCAAGTAAACAGCAGTATGTGTGTGTGTGTGTGTGTGTGTGTATATATGTGTTAACGAGCAGAGTTGTGGAACGCAGCTAATCACGCAGCTCCCTGCTTCTGACTGAATAATAAACGATTCCATCATTGTATCATTACACTGAGTTAGATTAAGCAGCACTAAATATTTATCCATGCAAAACAATCCAATGAGATTAGAATATCTCTTTGAATTATATCTCCACATGCCTCTTAGTCGGTGAGAAAGGTGAAGACGAGACTACATGGGAGGAAGAGAGAGGGGGAATGAGATTATTTTCCTCATCTCTGATCTCTGGTGGCATCAGTGTGCGCTGAGGTGGCCTGTAGGGTACCCGTCTGTCACAGCCCAAAACTACAGCACCTTTAGCCTGTGTGTGTGTGTGTGTGTGTGTGTGTGTGTGTGTGTGTGGGACCCCACTGACCCCAATCTCCAGTCTGGGGTATGGACAGACAAGAAAGATTAAAAATAAATAAATAAAAACAGTGCTGCTGGGTTTTTTTTTCTCTTTTTTGAAAAACCAAGTGAAATATTGAAACAATTCAAATGTGAGCACATGATTAGATCTTCAGTGAGGGAAAAAAATACTCCTCATTTAAAACCACAGTCATCTGTTGGGGCACCAGGGAAATTAACTGTGCATCACGCTGTGTATCAATTAGCATTACACTACAACACAGTCTCAGCCACATTTAGTGCCCAGTGATGCACTTCACCCAAAGACTCTCTCTCACCTTCTCCTTCATTTACCCAGACACACTCACTCACTCTGCTTCATTTACTTAGATATACTCTCAGGTACTTCTCCATTTACTCAGATGTACTTTTCCATTTACTCAGATATGCTCTCAGGTACGTCTCCATTTACTCAGATATGCTCTCAGGTACGTCTCCATTTACTCAGATATACTCTCAGGTACTTCTCCATTTACTCAGATATACTCTCAGGTATTTCTCCATTTAACACTCATTTTTACTCTGTCCTTCATTTACCCCCAGACACTAACTCTCTCCTCCCATCAGGACTCTCTTGCTCTCCACCCTTAATTTCCAAAGACACTCTCATTCTTTTAGCTTTACTTCCTGTCTGAGAAAGCTGCAGGACTCGCTGGTTCAGGACCATGCCACCAATGGTTCAGGACTCATTGGTTCAGGACTATGCCGTATTTGCCACCGTGGCCTGGCAGTGCCAGGCTAGGAGATAGGGCAAAGAGGGAGTAAAAGCCAACAGATTCTGCAGCTACGCGAGTCTTTACCTAATTCATCATTCAAAATAAACTCCTCCCTGATAAACACGTCAACAATGCAAACATTAACATTATTAACAATGACAACAATGGAGACATTATAACATTATTATTAATAAATAATATGCATATTATTATGGGAACATTATTTATTGATGAGCATATATGTGTGCAAGAGAGAGAGAGAGAGAGAGAGAGAGAGATAGAGAGAGAGAGAGAGAGAGAGAGAGAGCCTGATAAGAGTGTGCATGTCTTCTCTGCACTTTGGGAAATGAACTTGAGCAGTAAATCAACAGCAGGACGCAGGTGTAGTCATGCAGTGTGCTGCTCACTCCTCCACCCACAGATCACAGCACCTCACAGCTCACACTCTCTCTCTCTCTCCACAGCTGTACATGTGAGTAGAGACTGTGGTCTGTGTGAGGGAGGGAGAGAGAGAGAGAGAGAGAGAGAGAGAGAGCTAAACAGCAAGACATGGACAGACGTAGTGAGGTTAGAAGAGCATCTCCAGCACTGACTGCTGTGAGGACCTGAAACAAAGGAGCAGTGTGCTGTTCAGAGAACAGCCACAGAGAACAGCCACAGAGCTGAAGGACAAGTATATGGGAGAGAGGTTCAAGAACCCAGGGGTGAGGGAGTGGAGGGAGAGACCCCTCCGCTGACTCCCGCTGGAAAGGAGAAGGCGGCTTACTGTTCGAATCGGAGGCTGCGCAGGTCATTGTTATTGATGCGGAGGATGCAGTCGTTCTCCTGGAAGAGACCCTCGCGCTCCGACTTGCCCCCCCGCTCCAGACGCTTCACCAGCAGCCCCAGTGTCCTAGAAGAGTCACAGCACACGTCAGCCAGGTTTAGCTCCGCCCCCCACCGGAGCCCCGTCTCGATCCAGAGCGCGCGCGCACACACACACACACAGAGCACCGAGAGTGCAGACAAGCCACAGCATACAGGACTGAGACCAAACACACTCCAAGCCCACTCAGGAAGTGTCTGCAATGGGCTGAAAAATATCCTTTCACAAAAAGAGAAGAAAAAGTGAAAGAAATTCATTGCTAAGGTGGAAATATACATTTTATTAGTAAGGAGGCAAATATGACTTGAAGGTGCTATTCCACTGTGACGAAGGCTTACACTGACTGTGGCCAGAACTGCAACTATTACTAAGCAACTGGGAGGCTCAGGCTGAAGTCTTTACACATCAAAACTGACTTTGGAAACTTGAGCTGAGGTTTGACATACAGAACTTTTTGGGGCTGTTCTCAGAACCGCCGTGGTGTCATGCAGGCGGACGTGTGTTGTGAAGGGCACAGTCACGCATAATCCACAAACCCCTGAGATTCAATCATCTCCAGGCGGGGGAATCGCGCCCGTCACATTTGACAGGCTTAAAAAGTTCGCAGGAGGAGCAGGTCTGGAGAAGAGAGGACAGAAATATGCCTGTCACATCAACATTCACTCTCGCCGCACTCAACCTTTCGCTTCAAACAGAGCAAATAAATAAATCACACACTCTTCTGACGGTGGGTGTAGTTGCGTGTGTGTGTGTGTGTGTGTGTGTGTGTGTGCACGCGCCACAGTGCGTGCATGCATGTGTGAGTACAAGCAAAAGATCTGATGACCTTAGAAAGAGTAAAACTCAGCTTGAGTTTCAAAACAACCGGTAAGACATGGAAACCATAAATACTCGTACTGCTGAGAGAAAGAGAGGGAAAGAGGGAGAAAGAGAGGGAAAGGGAGAGAGAAAAAAACAAGGCAAAAGCAGAGAGAGGGAAAGAAGGAATGAGGCAGAGAGAAACGTGCAGAGTCAGAGAGAAAATGAGGCAGAAACATGCAGAGTCAGAGAGAAAATGAGGCAGAGAGACTTTTATTTAAGCACTACTTGGGAAGGGACACAGGTCCAACCCAAAATGGCCCCATGATTAGCAGCCTGATAAATGGCATATGGGCTATGAGAAAGTTGTACATGTCCATATTCTACAGCTCAGACAGTCTGTCTGAGGGCTGGTTAGAAATGCACAGGCACATTCAGCCTGCTGGGCTTGGGAATATCTGCAACCCAGAACGAACGACATGTTGGTAAACAGGAGCGCCAGCCAGGAATCCAGCCCAAGACTTCAAAGAGAAGAACTCCAATCAGCCTGAAAGGCATGAAACCGAGTCTGAAGCTTGTGACCAAATAACAGTGTTAAAAATGTCATATTCTCCTGATATATAACCCACTCCCCTCCAACTGCTGTCCAGTGCCACAGCCCAGACGTGTTGGCCTGCTGTGGTAGATGTTTGTTTTTGTCAAGCTCTGGTGAGTCAAACACCACAGTGCAGCAAAGAAACGGCCTGCTGGGTAAAAGAGGAGCTGTGGCACGTTGAGTCTTCGCTCCCTCGACGGTGACTGACCAGGAGCGTGAGGCCTGACCCACACCCCCTGGCTTGAGCCACACCCCCTGGCTTGAGCCACACCCCCTGGCCTGAGCCACACGCACGTTCATCATTCACGCAACATTAATGCCCGATTGGCTGTGACTGAGCAGGTCTGGGATCAGCTCCGATGGACTCCTCCACACTCTCCCATCTTCCTCCAGTTTGGTTTATTCCGGTTTTATTTCAGCACTGGCGACGAATCTCATGGGCGGGACGACGTGGCGGTGAGAGGGGCACCGCAACTGCGGGAACGAGCCTCGGGCGCTGTGAGACGCTGAGACAGGATTGGCTGGAAGAGCAGCCACTTCATCATCGGCTGAACAGTGGCACCGCCGCCTGCCGCTTGAGGGATGTCCCAGAATGCTTAGCGAGAAGGAGACCACCTGTTCTCCTCCACTGACTTTAATTGAATAATAATGCAATCAAGATCCATTTATGCACCACAGTTACACCGCCGGCTTGTTTACAGTTCATACTGGTCACGGGATGAGATCTCATTATTGGAATAATGCATCCACAAGTCTTTGAGAGTTTGTGTGTGTGTGTGTGTGTGAAAGTGTGTGTGTGAGAGTGAGAGAGAGAGAGGGAGCGGGTGAGCGTGTGTGTGTGTGTGTCCGTGTCCGTGTACATGTACATCTGTTTCACCAGCGGATCGTTCATCCGAAGTGCAGAAAGACGAGGGTGGTCGGTCCGGGCGCGTGCGTTCTCGTCCTGTGCCCTTGGTTCCACCCCTACGCCCTCTACCCGAGCGTTAACGAGCAGCAGCCGGTGCCAATCTCCCTGGCACAGGCGCTGATGGAGCCATTAAGGGCAGGATGCACAGAGACTCTGCTGCCCACCTGTAATTGCGGCTTCTCACCACCGTCACACCACATTTCAGGAGCGAATCTGAAAGAATGTCTGGAAGTCCATAGCTAATGTGAAGGCAATGACAAATCACTCTGGCCTTTCAAAGAGAACGACAGAGAGTGGAACATTTGAGAGTGGCTCACATTCTATTAATGTGCTTTTGATTGCATTACAATACGTACAGTAAAAGACCACTGACTGATGGAAGATTCTGACATGACCCATGTTATTAAAATTAAATCAAAATATTACTTATGAAAAAATGATTTTGTGCCCCATCACCATACTTATACTACACACACACACACACACACGCAGTCTGTCAGCTTCAGTCTGCATATCATAAGAGGTCATATATTTAGGACTCCTGGAACACTTTGCGAAAATCCTTTTACGAACCTTTATCCTGTACACCTGATGATCAGAAACGCCCTCTTCGTTCGTTAGCCGGTTTCACCCTTTCTCCCTGAGCCAGGTCTACTCTGTTACTCAGAGGGTCACTGTCTGTGTCAGGGTTGAGCTTTCACCCTGATTGGGTGCAGCGCTTTAGCTCGACTGGCTTGAGTCCTCCACCCCCTCCACCCGCCCCCGACTGTAAAGCGCAGAGTGGTTTAGTGCCACGCCTCCTGTGCCCATTCATACAGGGCAAGCTCCCAAAGCTAAACCTGCTGGCAATGCCCACCGCCACTCTGCCCAGACCCGAGTCACTGACTGTTTATGATCCAGCCTGGGTCCTGGAAGGGAGCCAGAGCGAAAACTCCTGTATTTCTGCAAAAGTCCTCCAGGGAAAGGGAAAGGACACCTGGTGCTGTGGGAGGAAATCAGCTGTGTGATAAGACTCGCCACTGAGAGAGAAACCGAGGACCAAAGACCATCGAGAGAAGCTGGAGAAGGAGAGGGAGGGAGAGAGAAAAGGAGTGGGGGATAGAGGAAGAGGGACGGGAAGATGGAGGGAGAGAGAGAAGGACGGAGGGAAACGGAGAGAGAGAGAGAGAGAGAGAAGAGCAGGAAGGTCAAGCACAGAATGGAAGGGAGAGGCTAACGAGCTAGCACTCCCTCAACAAAACAAGGAGAGCTGAGGAGAGAGCAAGGGGGGAAGGGCAGGCGAGAGCGGTTGGAGACGGGTGGAGGGGGCAGAGCCAGGCCCCTGGGCAGAGCACCACCGGAGCGGCCGCTTACCTTCGGTCTCTGGAACTGAACGGAGCCACGTGAATCCCAAGGGGCCCTCCGGCGTTTGACACCTCGACTGTCTTCAGCATGTCCCTGTAGGAGAGCAGCGGGCAGGTCGGGGGCAGGGGAGGGCGGGGCAGGGGAGGGAGGGAGAGATAAATAAACAAAGCAACAAAGGCAGGCAGTACACAGAAAATGGTACCCAACACTAGGACATAACTGGCTGTGGGAGTCTGAAGGCCACCATGGTGGTAGTGATCTCTTTCTGCAGGGGGGCCATCTATAATGCCGACAACCATTAAGACACATGGGTCGATGGAGGAGCCAAATAGACACCTCAATTAAGTGATTAGATCAGGTTGAGGCCTGCAGGGAGTGAGTTGGGGAATGGGGGGGGTGGTTAGGTGGGTAGTCTGAAAGCAGGCACAGGCAAACCAAGGTGAATTACAGAAACTAGCATAAGGGCAGACAACAAGGAGGAGCTGAGGCCTTTTCTCCAGTCTGACCGCAGGGGGAGCAGAGCGCTCAAAAGCCACTTTTATTAGCCCCTCTTCTATTTTTGCAGGGGATTTGGACTTAATCAAGCCGAATGTCGTTTCACTGGCCTGGCAGGCCTGCAGGCCAGAGGGTACCGAGAGAGAGGCTGCGGAGCCAGCAGGCGCGCCCTCACGTGAGGCCTCGGAGCTGGGATCGGACAGGATCTTACTCTAGGGAGACGGAATCCCCGCTGGAGTCAGCCCGGCCCACCGGCTCAATACGTCCGTTCCTGCCTTCATCTCTCCTCCTCGCTTCTCCCTCTTCATCCTGTGGAGAACAGCATAAAACAAAAAGACTGAACATCAGCTGAATCACTAGCCAGCTCTCTCTCTCCATCTCTGTCTGGCACTCCCTCTCTCTCCCCCTCTAATGTAATTCAGTAAGAGAGGAGAGGAATGGCTACTTTTTTTTAAAATCGGGGTGAGCGTTCAGTTTGTCCTGATGCTGCGGCGATACAGCAGTGTGCCTGTGAAAAGACGCCTGTGATCGATTCCTCATACTCAATCAATGAGTCTGAGGTCAGCAGGGCGTCAGCCTGCAGCTAACCAGATAAGACAAGGGTGACTCACCCAAGAACATCCCTACCTTCTATCCACCTCCATCACATCCACCTGCCCTCACCCTCTCCCTCCCTCCACCTCAAAGCCAATGCCTTTAGCAGGGTAGGCAGAGACGTAGTCCGGAATGTCACGCTCATCTCAAATCCAGCACGGCCACACCTACCAAACACCTACCAAACAAATCCAGCATGGCCACACCTACCAAACAAATCCAGCACGGCCACACCTACCAAACAAATCCAGCACGGCCACACCTACCAACAATTCCAGCACGGCCACACCTATCAAACACCTACCAAACAAATCCAGCACGGCCACACCTACCAAACAAATCCAGCACGGCCACACCTACCAAACAACATGTGTTTTCTTCTGGTTATTAAAGATTTTACTCTGATTAATCGAGGTAACAGAGAAACTTCATGACGACTGCAATCAAGCGCGCGTGTGTGTGTGTGTGTGTGTGTGTGTTACAGCAGGGAAATATTCCCTCACTCAAGCTTTTCACTGAGGATCATTTCCAAGGCCAAGTGAGTTTCTAGACGCAGAGCCCCTGTGCCGGTTTGTTAGCCACAGATATTAATATTCCGCCAGCCTCACCCTTAACCTTCGCCTCTCGCCGAAATGTCAAGCGCAGCTAAATAAGCACTCCGCCATCTTTATATGGAAATGCATTCAGCCTTTTCAGACAATTACCCTCCACCAATTGCGTCCCACAGCCTGGAGAGGCTGTCTGGCTCTGCCTGTCTTAGTCTGGGTCTCCCTCTCGCTCTCTCTGCAGATCTTTTGTTGAAGAGGTTAGAGAAAAAAAAGAGGTCATGAAATTTTCATCAGACAACCTGAGGAAAGACAGGGGGCATCCAGAAGCACTGCCTGTGAAAGAGAGTCAATCACCTCGGTCTCCACTACCCCCCCCCCTGCTGGCATGGGCTTTAATTACATGTCACACAAATATTCATTTATATGAAAAACAGCTTTTTAAAAAAAAAAAAAAAAAAAAGCACAGATTTGTTCCGACAACAATCCTTTATGCAAACCAATTTCCGACACCAAACAGGGGACAAATCGCTCACCTCATTCAACACAAGTCAACCGCTGGTTTAAATTACGTACGTATGTATAAGCTTAGAGCTGACCCAACACAAACGACCCAACAAAGGACTTCTGTATTCAGTATAGCGAGACAGACATGAGGTAGTAAATATATACTAACAAACAACAGACACAATGAGGAGAAGCAAATGGGAGGAGGAGGGGGGGTCCCCCACACACGGAGGCAGTGTTTGGCCCTGGCAGTGACACACACTGCAGTGGTGATGCTGATAGCAGTTAAGGCAGTACATACAAGGCAATCTGCCTACCATTCATCACAGCTGACACTGACAAGTCATTAACTCCAATAACACAGGCTGCTTAGGGCATCAGTGGAGAGAAAGAGAGGCAGACAGATAGAGAGAGAGAAAAGGAAGATATTCAGCTTCATTGTATGTGAAGTAAAAACATTATGTGACATGAATGAACCCTGAGTGAAGTGTCTCTATTTGGCTGTAAAATGGTCAGTGACGGAGCCAAGGACAGGATTAAAGGAGTGTGGGAGGGGAGGGGGAGGGGCTAATCAAAGAACCTTTGTGATGGGACTTCCATCAGGGCTTTTGAAGGTTAGTCCTGGTGGTCAGAGAGGGCCAGACATGGTTCCTGTCACAAACTCCCTCAGCCAGAAGAGGGGAGAGTGCATGTGAGAGAGAATTACAGAGAGAGAGAGGTAAAGAGAGAGAGAGAGAGAGAGAGAGAGAGAGAGAGAGAGAGACAGTGACTGGAAGTCATTCTATTGTCCAGATCTGTCCACCTGCCAAAGCAGAGGCAGTTTGCCAAAGCCATGCTAGCTTGGGTGAAAGGGGCCGTTCATCATGCCCCTGAGGCCTGCTGCTTCCTGTGTGTCCCCACACCACAAGACGAGAGGTCACTTCCAGCAGGGTCCCAAAGGGGACCAGCTTCAGTCCACTCTCCACGTTCACTCACCTTCACTGTCAGCGCAAGGGTGTCAGCAGGACACATTTGCTGACACCTACACATCCTGTGTGTGTGTGTGTGTGTGTGTGTGTGTGTGTGTGTGTGTGTGTGTGTGTGTGTGTGTGTGTGTGTGTGTG
>JAOXYF010000008.1:15572533-15587006 GCA_028565775.1 Sternarchorhynchus goeldii
GAGAGACTGCAACAGTGAATAGAGACCAGGAGAGAGAGACTGCAACAGTGAATAGAGACCAGGAGAGAGAGACTGCAACAGTGAATAGAGACCAGGAGAGAGAGACTGCAGCAGTGAATAGAGACCAGGAGAGAGAGACTGCAGCAGTGAAAAGAGACCAGGAGAGAGAGACTGCAACAGTGAATAGAGACCAGGAGAGAGAGACTGCAGCAGTGAAGAGAGAGAGAGAGAGAGGCTGAAGAAGTGAAAAGTATAACAGACTGCAAAGTTCAGAGTCCTAACTCAGACGTTTTGCATGCAGTCTGTTCTGGTGTGGGTGTCTCTTTAGTGTGACGATGCCTGGGGGGTTTGAGCGAGCGCATCGCATTCCGCCCGGGTCCTGACGCCCCCGGAAGAGCGGATGCCTTTGTAGTCGCAGCTTTGAATTAGCAAGTCTGAAATGCACAGTACCAGTCAGCATGTTGATGGCAGTGTGACATCACTAACGGGGGGTGGGGGTGGGTGGGGCTGGGTGTAGAGCCCGACAGGCCCACAGCACTTTCTCAGCTTGCTCTCCGTGGATTTCGCAAGCTCACTTCTCCAAATCCGCCACTTCACACACTCCGAAGGTGACGGGTCGCCTTCAGCTCATCACGGAGCAGGTTGGGTGGGGAGTGGGAGCCGCAGGTGATCTGCAGGATGATGTACGACCTGTGATCACACTAAATCAATGCACTGTGACAGACGCATTAAAAACGTGTGGAGAAGGAGCAAGAAAAGCTCTGGTACAGTACCAACAAGCCTTAAAGTTCAACGAGAGAAAGGGAGAGAGAGACAGAGACAGAGAGAGAGAGAGAGAGAGAGAGAGAGAGGCATAGAGAGAGAGAGAGAGAGAGAGAGAGAGAGAGAGAGAGAGAGAGTGAGAGAGAGGCTTTAAATGTTTACTCCTCATGCAGGGTCTCTAACTCAAGCTACGCAGATGCACACACAAACACACTTCCATTCCCTAAACACACTCTATCAGCAGTATTCTCCCCCAGTGCTGATGGGTGTCCTCCCCACTTGCGTGCGTCACACTTTATTAGTCGATTGGCTCTTTACCCATTTAACAACGTCAACGGCTGCAACAATTAGCCATAATAAGCACTGGATTAAACTCTGGCACTTTTATGGTTTTATGACTAATAGCTTGAATTAGGCGAGCCTGCAGCCCACACGAGCCTGCAGCCCACACGAGCCATGAAGCCCCGCCTTTTCTCCATCTTCCACGAACTCTCCCTTTCCCCGACTCTTCTGTATGTTCACTGGCTTCTAAAGGAAGAGGCCTGGAGACGCCATAACTAATAAACTACAACTCACTCCTGCACAGGTCTGTCCGTGCGTGCGAGGGATGCACAGGTTGGTTGGTGGTCGGACTGGCAGAGCATGTTTAAGCCTGGATTCAGTGGCCCTCACTTCCTCTTCCTCACTTCTTCCTCTTTTGCCCCATGCGGAGAGGAGAACAGCAGCTCCGCAGAGAGAAACTCTCAGAGGTGTCAGCGCTGAAGGGCGTGCACCAACCAGAACCACAGCCACGCCCATCCGCGCACACATTGGCTTCTCAACACTGACATTCGCCAATGGCTTCCCAGCGCTAAGCACTGTGTGCAAGACTGAAGAAAGTGCTCTGGACCAGAAAGAGAATGAGACCAAGATGCGGGAGGAGAGAAAGAGAGAGCTAAAGAAAGAGACAGCTTAGAATCAATGAGGCAGGAGTTTAAATTCTTTTGAAGGACACAAACACCTTCATAGAGTACGAGCTATCTCCACTTCTGAAAATGCGATCCCCACTTTGGAAGAAGAAAAAAAGGAAACAAAGTCTTTTGAAAACCTCAGTCAATCTTGACCCTCCTACTCAACAGTGTAAAAAAAAAAAAAAAAAAATCCATAAGGATGGGCTTGTGCTCTCAGCCAGACGACCCACTGACAGCAGGGCGATTGTGAGCAGCTGCAGTGCCCCTCCATGTCCTCCTTTAATGGCATCTAGCAGACCTCCATCCAGGAAGGAGCGTGGTGGCCCGGCAGCCAGCCACAAAGGCCATTGATTAGCTAAATGCCGGCCTGTCTGCAGGTGGTCACGCTTTTCCCCGCAGGCAATCGCCTAATGGGCTCAGAGGCCGGTGCGTCACAGGATCTGTGCCCTGCAGGCAGGGGCACCCCCCAGGCACTCTCCCCCAGCACAGAGAGTCCCCGTAGGGCGCAGAAGCAGGCAATTGGCATGTGGGCGCCTCCGAATGCGGCGCAAAACAGTTGCTAAACCCAGTGATCAAATCCTGTGAGGCACTGACAATAAACAAAGGAAGTCTCTGAAACTTTCAGGCAGTTTGTGGTGATGGTTCATTGAATTTGGTAGGTTTTTTGGCTGCTGGTGATGTCATGCTGGTTAGTGTGGGTTTGGCTGCTGGTGATGTCATGCTGGTTAGTGTGCCATTAGCTGTTCATAGTGATGTCATGCTGGTTTGTGTGGTTTTAGCTGATCATGGTGATTGTGCATAGTGATTGTGCTTGTGCAAATCTGTAGTGAGGAGTCCAGATAAAGCAGGCCAGGAGGAGGTGTAGTAAAGGTGCATGGACAGCCTGTGTCCCACCAGCCCGGGGCCACCATCCCGGGGCCCCCAGCCCGGGGCCACCATCATGGCACTGTCGGTTATGTACATGCATTGTCTTTGCTCAGGACTGTGTGCTGAAGGTCTGCAGCTAAACAGCAGCTCATGTTTAAATGTTGAACCTTTGTAGCTAAATGGCAGTTTAAAATTAAAATAAATGACGTGGAATTAGGGGAAAGCTGTGTGATTTAATAACGATAATTGCATCCCTGTAATATTAACTAGGAAACCGAGGGCTTCATTGTTCTGAATTGCAATCAGGTCTCAGTTTACTTGATTAAGATTCAATGCCAGATAGCAGTTGTTCAAAGCCTGAAAGTTCTCCCTTTCTGCTTGACATTTTCATATAAGGCAAGTCAAACTGAGCCTTGATTTCACAACTACAAGATAATTACAGTCATTACTGTAATTTACATCTCATCTCCTGTCCAGTTATTAGTTGCCTGACCTCATCTGCATCTTTTTTTGTAGTTGTTTTATTGCAGGTGCGGGACAGAGGCGGGACAGTGGCGTCGGGACAGAGGCGGGGCAGGAGCACTGTGACAGACAGGTGAGGGACGCGGCGAAACAGGAGCATCAGGACAGAGCAAGCACAGGCGTGTGTGTGTGTGTGTGTGTGTGTGTGTGTGTGTGTGTGTGGGTGTGTGTGTGCGTACAGTAATGCGGGTGTTTAAATGCGAGTGTGTAAGGGTAAGATAGTGTAAGCATGATTGTGTGAATCTGCAAGTAAGTATACAAGTGTGAGGCTATGAGAGAGAGAGAGAAAGAGAGACTGAGCGCATGTGAATGTGTGAGTGAGAGAGACTGTGAGCGAGCACGTGCGCACGTGAGAGAGGGAGATACTATGAGCGTGCATACGTATGTGCGTGTGTGCATATGTTAGTGAGTGCGAGTGTGTGTGTGTGTGTGTGTACGTGTGAGAGTATGTGAGGACGCTGCTGTCGACCTAGATCAGCGAGAGATGGAGACGTGCGAGTAAGAGCCTGCGCTGAGTGAGAGGTGATCTGCTCTGTTCACACGTCCTGCACTGGTCAATGAGAAACCACCACCTGAGGAGAAGCGATGGGTGAGGAGCTGCTCCTCACAAGCTCAAGCAAATCACGAGACTGAACAGAAACTGGCTGTAACCATCAAAGTAGAGATGAATGATTATTAGTAGCCATGAGTCTGACCTGCCTTTATAACATCTGATGACACCATTACAGTGGTATACCACAACATGTACTACAAATCATGTACTACAGTGGTATACTACAGTCGTGTACTACAGTGGTTATACTACAGCCGTGTACTACAGTGGTTATACTACAGTCGTGTACTACAGTGGTTATACTACAGTCGTGTACTACAGTGGTATACTACAGTCGTGTACTACAGTGGTTATACTACAGTCGTGTACTACAGAGGTATTGTCAGAGGTGGGTAAGAATCATTATGCTGGAGTTGTGATTGACACTAGTGTTGCTGTGGGATGTGAGATTACATCACAACACTGCACAAAGAATGTGTACAAGACTGGGAAGGACTGGGAAGATTCACATCCCAGTGCACAGGGCCACTGTGAGGAGTTAGGAAGGTAGTCACACACACACGCACACACACACACACACAGTACATATATATGTACACACACGCGCACACACGCACGCACACGCACACACACACACACACACAATAAGGGGTGTCCTGCTGACACTTCTCACATCAGAGAGCGAGTTCACATACTGGCTGTCCTTCAGTTGCACCCTCCCACTGTGCTAGCACTGAGAGAGCAATAACACATGAAATCAATGGACCAATACCCTGGTAACATGTGAAACCCTGGCATTCATCATCATGCCTATACATCTGAAAGAAAAATAAAACAGAGAGAAGGAGAAATGGCGCGGGAGTTTGAGCTATAAGCTAAAGTCCCAGACACATGCTGTTCTTTTCACATTTGCTCTACACCTCGTGCTCAACACCAATCTCCATAAATCCAATCAGTGCAGCAGAGAGCCTGAAGCTGCGGGCCCAAAGGCCCACCCCAGCTAGCCCAAGGATCCCAGCATGGTGCCCAACACCCAGAGAAACAGGCCGGTCCACAGCAGGCGTGTGGGCGGCCGCACACCGAACACACAGCCGGCAGAGGCGTCGCTCCGGTTCACAGACGTCTCCTCCTCCTTACTTCACTGCTTGAGCGAGTTTGTTTCTGGGGTTCTGTCTGTCCGTAAGCGAGTTTGTTTCTGGGGTTCTGTCTGTCCGTGAGCGAGTTTGTTTCTGGGGTTCTGTCTGTCCGTGAGCGAGTTTGTTTCTGGGGTTCTGTCTGTCCGTGAGTGAGTTTGTCCTTCTTTAGAACTTCCTGTTTACCGTAGCTCTGCTTTGATCTCTACCTGTGTGTGCACACATGCATGTGTGCGCTCGTGTGTGTGTGTGTGTGTGTGTATCTGGAGGGACTCACTGGTGCGCATGGCTGTGGGTGTGACCTCGATCTCACTGCTGTTCTGGTAGGGGTGGAAGGCGGAGGGGCTGCTGGAGCTCAGCTCCACCCTGCTGAACACGTCTGGGCTCTGGCTGCCCGTGGAGCTGGCGCTGGTGCCGTCACCTCCGTGATGTGGGTCCTGTTCCTCATACACTGCCACCAGCTAGGAGAGACGAGACAGGGTTAGTGTGATTACACCTATCCTGTATTGTGTACTTATGAAAGCCATTTTTACTTATTTTATTCAGTAAAGTGCATTTTAGTGTCATTTGGAGTGAAAATTTGGATAAATGGAAGAGACGGGGAGCAAAGACTCTCCCCTGAGGTGCAAACAGGCTCACAGGCCCTTCCTCAGTAATACCTCCAACACCTCCATCACCGTGTCCCAATCCACATTCCTGTTAGCTGGGCTGCTGTAGCATACAGGACACGTTACACACAGTTCTGACATCACCGGCCACTTCGAAGTGTAAATCACACAACCTAAAGTGAAGAATCCTACAGCAAGGCCATCTGGAGGCCCTCAAGCTTCTCAAAGTCATCGGAGGGCACAGCATAAACAGGAAGTAGAAAAAACAGTCCTAACATGTGAGCATGCTTGCATGTGTGCCCAGTGTTGTGTACAAACTCACACACGAGCACATACACTTTCTTTTTTTCTGCCCCTTAAATCTCGTCTACCACAGCCATGCCGCTCAAGTGAACTCAGAGGCAGTCCCCGCCTCACACAAGTGAACTCAGAGGCAGTCCCCGCCTCACACAAGTGAACTCAGAGGCAGTCCCCGCCTCACACAAGTGAACATAGTGGCAGTGCCAGCCTCACACAAGCCCACGCCAGTGCCTGTGTGCCACGATGCCACCTGCTGCTGCTGCCCAATCCCTATGCCAATTATAGATGCCCAGGTACCAGCACAGAACAGGGCTGGCAACACACATACACACTCGCACATGCAGACATGAACACAGTGCAGAGAGATGACAAAACTTGGGAACAAGGAATAAGAGACGTGGAATAAAAACTCTTACACACACACAAGACTCTACACACACACACACACACACACACACACAGTCATGTATGACTCTACGCACACACACACACACACACACACACACACACAAAGACACACAGTCATGTATGACTCTACGCACACACACACACACACACACACACAGACAAAGTCATGCACGACAGGTAATTATCAAACACTCTTTGCCAACCAGATGATGTGTATTTTGTAATGCTGCCTCACTCCAGACAAGAGTGGAAAACTGGAATGAGGGCGAAGCAGAGAGAGAGAGAGAGAGAGAGAGAGAGAGAGAGAGACAGTGAGAGAGAAACGGAGAGAGAGAGAAAGAAACATGGACAATATTGGAAACCTGTAGTAAAAGGGTATGTGTTTGTGTTTGTGTGTGTGTGTATGTGTGTGTTTGCTTGTTCCTTCTCTCCTCCTCTCTCTCCCTCTCTCCTCTCTCTCTCTCTCTCTCCATATCCTCTCTCTCCATCCTCTCTCCTCATTCGTCCTGCATCCTCTCCTCATTCGTAGTTGGACATATGGTTTACAATAAATCTAATTCAAAGTGACATCTCGTTTGTTTCTAAAGCCCAATTAAAGGCTATTAACTAAATACACTAAAGATAATTGCACCATGCTGTTATCCTTTGCTTTCTTTCTGTCTTCTCACTCACTCTTTCTCTCTCTCTCTCTCTCTCTCTCTCTCTCTCTCTCTCTCTCTCTCTCTCTCTCTCTCTCTCTCTCTTCTAAGCTACTGTAATTTGCTTGACATTTCCTTTAATATCTTGTGGCAGTTGCCATGGATTCCCAGGCTTTTTTAGGTGAGGTCCAGAGGCTGAACTCTCCTGAGATCTACAGAAGCTGAGCTTCATCTGCATTCTTCTTCTCCATCTTCTTCTCTTCTATGTAAACACACCATGAACTGTATTAGCACGACCTCGGTTCACGAGTCAGCTGTAATTAACATCACAAATGCTCCAAAATGTTGGATTCACAAAGCAGTATGAGGTGATAAATTGGTTAGTATCACTACATGGGACAACCTGATGGACACTCTTTACTATGATCATCACTGTTGATTCTAACACACTGCTTTTCAAAACTCCCTCCCGACTCACCCCGGGCAGAGACGCAGAAAGGTATGAAACCAGAATGAATAAACTGACAGCTATTGTTGGAAGCTACACCTGCTACAACTACAGCTACAACCTTAGAGAATTACCTTACGCCTTAAAGTCTATAAACATAAAGTATGGTCCAATTTCTTCATCTACTCATTCTTCACTCACGCAGCCAATGTTTGCACAATGTTTACCAGTGAACAGGAGCTCCGTCTGAACGGACCATGCAGAACAGATTTCCTAAGGCAATTGTTATTCCCTAAGCATGGCTTTAGGACCAAACTCAGATATCAATCTCAGAACTCTGAATGCTTTGACATGAAATTGTGTTTTTCACAGCTCTTGACAAGTGCCTATTCATGCAGCACCAAGCACACTCTTAGACACACACACACACACACACACACACACACACACACACACACACACACACACACAAGCACATGCCCACACACACTCATCATGCCTCACTTGTCTCATTTCTCCCAAAGCTCTTCACTGGTGTATAGGGCGGCTCTCATCAGCAGATGCGCTGCTGTTTACCCATCATGCAATGTTTATGACTCATGTCGTGGTCCTGAAAGCAGCCCCAGGCAGCCCCCTGGCTCCCTCTGACACCCCCCACCCCCTTGCTACTCTCATGCCACTGTTCCATCAACAAAGTACCAGGGCTTGTGCTGGAGTTGGTGTCGTTTCCCATGAACTAGTGAACCTTTTAAAAACCTCCTTCCGCTGGTTTGAGAGCCTAACGATTATATATCTGGATTTAGACTTTTCCTAATCCATGAACAAAAGTCAGAAAATATTGTACACACTACATGGAAGAACATGCTCTTCTATTGCAAATGTTACTTCTTTGTTTGCTAATGTCTCTTCTTTGCAGCCATCCAGAATCAACTATTTCAGCTTTTCAAGACCACTGATGATTCATTGCTACTGTTTTTTCTGCAGTTCTTGTGCTTTTAGTTGTAAATAACTGCAGTGCCACCAAAGCTCCGCCCTTCGGCCACTTGAAGCCCCGCCCTTCGGCCACCTGCTGGTCTGGAACCAACAAACCTGAAAAAAGATTCCGATGCCAGAACAGTACAAAATTTGCTGGTCGAGAATCTTTTTCGATGCTAGTTGGAAAAGTGCTATCAGAGCAGGACATGCCGCATAGCATAGGGAGGGCGTGGCCACCAACATTCCTGGACACACCCCTTCCCATCAGGCTTCTTCTTGCATCTCACCACAACAAGGACAAGCTGCTGATAGCCAGAGCAGATATTTTGATGTCATCATCCATCAAACTTAAGAGAATTACTGACATTAAAAGGAAAGTTAGAAACTGTGAAAGAACACAGCTGAGAACTGAGAGTCTAAGATTCTTCACCATTTTACTGTCTGTCACAAACACTCAGCCTCATGAAAAGGAGAAAAAAATATTTTGGTGTGGGTTGCGCTGAAGAAAGATGTCTATAATGTAACTTTTGCAAAGATGCAGAACCAATACGATCTCAAATTCAACCTATCGTTAGTTTTCATCTCTGGGATGCCATTTTTAAAAAAAGCACACCATGAAACTTCCAACTCCACAGCTATCAGTCTTCATCCTTCCAGAACATTCTCAGAGAAGCACAATAGCAGAGTCTGCAAAACAAGAACTGAGAGAGAACGATGTTGAAATCAGAGACTGCAAAAAGACCCGGAGGAGGCCTGCAGATGTAACTGCCACTGTGTGTTTGAGCTCTAAACAAGAATTAAAGAAGTTTCTACACAAGAGTTATGTTCATAACAAAAAAACACAACCTTACATAACATCAGTGCTTAAAGTGGAACGTGTGTATTTTGAGGGCAGAAATATTAATGTTCACCGGATGAACCATGTGAACTCCAGACAACAATGCTGGCCTACCCAGTTGCTATGGCAGCACATCCTACTTGTAGGTTCTTATTAAACACCTGATCATTTCTACAGATAAGCCAAACTTCCACTGCTAAGAAAAAACGCGTGCACAAGTCTTTTAAGACATTTACGTTTTATGCATCTGGCAGACCTTTATCAAGACTGACTTACAATTTCAACCATGTTACAGAGGTGGGTTACAAAACATCGGATTAAGAGTCTTGCCAGGGACAGGCAGGGTTGTTACACTCTACAATATAACAACCACCTTTGAGAGAGAGAGACACACACACACCCACACTTCTGCAGTCTGTAAATTAGGAATGGTCCCTTAGAACCTATGACAAGTTTTGGGTGTAATTTGCTGCCAATTTCAGCAGTGCGTTACCGACAGATGCTGCAGAGGTGGTGTGAGGAGCACAGGCAGGTCTGGTCGCGGGGCTAATCGCCTAATCGCTCAGTGAAATGGTGTCACCGTTCTGAGGTGCAAAGTTTGCCAAAGTGCACAGGAGGTCAGGAAGCTGTAAAGTGCTGCAGGAGAGTGCTGATAGGAGAGCTTCACGCAGAGATATCCGGCACATCACTCGGAGAGCATCGAAGTGGTGCCGAACCCTCAGAACAACCGTTCACACCTTACACGGCACACTTCAACCGTCACCCACTACCAGAGACTGAGGGGAAAAAGAGTGAAGGCGAGAGGGGAAAGTGGAGGAGAACGAGAGATGCACAGAAAGTGGGTGAGAAGACAAGGGGGCTGGTTTGGGAGGAGGGGGGAGGGGAGGAATGAATCTTGAAGATGCCTTTCATGTTGGCTCTCTTTGATGTTCGCTGAGCTGCTGGGGGGGGGGGGGGGGGCTGGTACTGCGTCCTCCCCCATCATACTCCAGGTCCAGACAGGCTGTGATCCCACAGATCATATCGGCATGAAGACTGAAACCTAGAACCACACGCCAACATCAACGATCAACAGCAGTGTAGAACTCTTTCTGAACCAGACACGAATGCCAACAGCAATTTAGAAGGCAGAGTGACTGTGGTGACCACTAGGACAGGCTGGAGCCACTTCTGATGCTTCCCTAATCCGATAAGTGAGTCAGGATGGCAGAACTTGAAACCAAAAACCATCAGGTTGCTCGCGTAAACCTTAATGGCACAGACAGCAAGCAAGGCAAATCTAAAGAGAGGGCAAAAGGGCAGTGCCAGAGAGCTTGGGATCGGTAGCCTGGAGGCTGCCAGGCTGTGTTAAGCCCCTCCTCCCCAGCAAACACACAGTGAATCAAGCTTCATTTCCCCATCACATTCTGACCCCGAGCCACATTTCACTACAAGCGTGACCAGTGTCTTATCTTAAGTGACCCGTGAACGTGGGCTGGTAACCCTTCGGCAAATGCAGGAAGCGTCTCCGTTAGCAACTGTACACGTAAATAAGCGATCAATGTTTCCTCACAGAACAGTCAAACCCTCCGGGGCAGGATCAGCAGGAGGCGATCGGTCGCCTCGGCCAGAGGCCTTCCGTACGGCGCCGTGGGCAACCACGGCCTCGTCGCCCCGGCAACCACACGCGTTCCGCCGCAGCTCACGGAACTCTCCGGCAGGCGACGCAGATCAAGCACGCGGGGGGGGGGGGTGCGTGAAGCAGCAACATGGCAACCTAGCACTGGGACGTTAAGATGGTTGAGCGTTGCCTTGGGCAACACAATAAGCTGGTGAGTCAATATGTGTGAACAAATATGCACATGCCCTGAGCAAGACCTCTCCCAAGCATTAACAGTGTAACTTACATCCCTGTTAGGGGAGTCAAACAGAGCAGAGGAAGCCTTTAAGTGAAATGATACAACCTTAATCACTCAACTCCATTACATACTATAGGCCTTCTCCAAACATCTGACCTAGTTTTGGTCTCCAAGGTTGCGGAGGAAACCGATCCCTCCCATTAGCAGGCTGAAACATTTAACTGGATTAACTGATTAGCTTTTGGCTAGTCAATAATTTCCATCCAAACTATGCCTCTTCTGTGCAAATTCTGTTGAGACATCATCTCGTCGTCTCGAGCTAAGGCAGAGAGGCGTGTGCGAGACACAGGCTGGGTACTTCAGAGACGACGAGCTTGCTTCGTGTGTGGAGATGATAGAATGAGGGCAAAAGTTGAAAGAAAATGTGCCATGATGCTCATAAAAAAACTCCTACTTTGTGACATCCTCTCATTCCTGAGATGGTGCTCAGAAGCAGATAATGAAGCTGGGTTCATGGCTGAAATATTCAGGCTAACTGGGATCATCTGTCAGTGGTTCTTTTTTGTTGTTGTTATTATTTTTGTTTTGATGCATTTTCAAACCTCACAAACCAACAAGCTGTAAAAATGAAGCAAGAATGTGGGAAGTGTGTGCATCAGTATGGTGCTTCTCATGGCCCTGATCTGAACAGATTTAATCCACATTTTCAGTTAGCGCACATGCACTAGAAAGACAAATATCCACATCCCAACGGCAGACTGCACCACTCAGTCCTGACAAACTCTGGATCACAGCCGGTCACTGTGGATCTTCCAGGATGCCAGTGGTAATCAATGTGATGGACTCTTAATCATTTAGGCTCTGGGGAGCAGTGTGGTATGGGAAGGCCATCAGAAGAGACATGGCTTAGTCTCTGTGGCTAATACGCTAATCTTTGTTGTTCTGCTATAGCACACAGCAACAAGTCAGCAGTGAGTCATAGTTCTATCAGTTAGAGGGCTACCTGCCATTACACTTATTCTGTCCTATGACTCAGTCTTTTCTCTCTCCCTCCTTCACTCACTCTTTCGCTCACATTTGTCCTTTCTGATTCTCTTTTGATCCACTCATACTGCATTACACCAATTACAAATAAGCTCAGGAGACAGCAGAGGACCAACCACTCTCCTCCGAATCAACGCCAGCAGGCGGGTGGCAGAAGGCACCGCCCACTCTGCCGTCCAACCAATATTGGGCTTGGTGGGAGGCGGGGCTTGGAGTGCCACTGCAGGGTGACTGGGCCTGTCTCAGTTAGTGGCAGCCATGGTAACGGGCGTAAACAAACAGGGGGAGTTCTACTGAGGATGCACAAATGAACAGCCTGCAGAGGAATGGTGTCCTGAGTCAGAGCTTTACGGCTGCCACGCTCCTCTGCACAACTCTCCTCCTCTGTTCAGCACATTTCTCCATTTGCCCATTTCCCACCCTCATTTTCACTCTCACAACAGCCCATGTGTACTTTAGCATTGAATGAGTGACCATTCATGCGGCAAGAAGACCAGGAGTCCAGAGAAGGACAACCTTTCACTTTCATTTTCAAGTGGAGAAGCCAAGTGCACTTGGTGATGCACCCCTCATTCTCATCTTCCTCATCCAGCTACCAATCACTGGATTCAGCTCTAAAACATTTGTTTCTCAAAGTGCTGTAGAAAATTTCAAAAAGAGTTCAACAAAGAAACTCTCAGAGCAGCCACTTTCACACTTTTCTGCAATAACCAATGGGCTCGAAAGTGAAGTGAGAGAATGAGGGATGATGGACTTCTGAGGTCACACCGCGTCTCTGGTTGAAGGTGTTCACCGGGAGGCTCAGACACGTTCTGGCCAGGCACTGGTAAAACATTTCTCATCATCTCATCACACGTCAAAAAATGTCATGACTTTAGACATCGATCACGTCCGTGGCCAGACGTCCGCTCGGTCCGAGGAAGCTCGCCGTTCCGCTCCTCATTAACGGCGTGCGGGGCAGTCGGACCGATGTCCGGAGAGGAGAGTCAGGACACTCGGTCCTGCCTGGAGACGCTCAAGATCGGCTACAGCAGGTATGAAACGGCGCAAAAAACCAGCCGGGGGCTGCACTCAATAGCTGCTTTCTGCCGCTCCCGGGGCCCGAACACCAGACACGTGCACAATGAGTACTACGCACTAAAACACGGATATCACAAGGCTGGTCCTGTCTCAATCTGGAAAGGATGCAAAGGGAAGGGGGTTACCCAGGGAAGCAGGAACAGAGGTGTGAAGACACACAGTGCAAGCAGAGTTTAAACAGATTAGGGACTCATCCTTTCAAATCCATTTGGCTGAGGGTTTTTTTTTTTTTTTTCAAGCGGCAGCCTTTGAAGTACCTCCTGTGCTGTGGGAGCCGAGGGGCAGAGAAGAAGCAGCAGCAGAAGACGACGACGACCACGAGAGTGCAATTCCACGCCTGAGAGTCTCTGTTACTCTACCTACACACTGCTGACGAAATGGGAAAACTCCCCTTTCTGTGCTAAGGCAGTTTAAACTTTTGACCATCTTCATAAGCGCTGCTCTTTGCAAAGAAGTGATAAAGCTCTGGGCATGTTGGGGCAAAGCTAATAATGGGGTGGCCAGAGAGCTAAAGGAAAAGAAACAACAACAACTAACAACAAACATGCTGTACCTATTTTCCAGAAGTCTGGAAGCAGGAGAAACCCGGGAGCCACCTGGGGCCAGGAGCAGCTGGAGATGGGCTCCATCAACACAGCCTGCAGAGGTGTACTTTAGTGAAGCCTCTCAGCTTGCTAATCACTGAGCTACACTGAGCTACTTAGACTGTGGAAATAGGAAGCCTTTAATCTGTAATATTTAAAAGGCAACAATCTAAACATCAGCTATTTTAAACCAAAATACAGATATAAGCTAAGCTATATTGTAATGACAGCAATATAGGGATAAACAGTTATGGAACCTGATTCTCTTGTTTACATTAAATATATTGAAAGCACAAGCACTAACAAACTCACCCCTAGCTAACTAATGTATTGTTTATGATACTCCCTATTGATTTTCCTTTGTGCCTCGATTCATCTTGCTGTCTAAATATAGTTCTTTAAAAGCACCTTCAGCCACTGTGCTTGTGAAGTGGCCTTTAGGAAATGAATCAATCAAATTAGCCTGCCACAACCCACCACAACCCCCCTCCCCTCCCCACCAAGCACATACCACCCTCTCCCCAACCATCTTCTGCTTTTATTCAGTAGCTGATTGGTTCCTCTCTCGCTCTCTCCCTCTCATACACACACACACACACACACACACACACACACACAGTGTGTATATTAATATTCCAGTGCTATAGTCCAACGTAGGCATCTGAAAAACCCGTATTAGGAAAAACGTCCTTCAGTCCTTCATCAGCTATGCACAAAGCAAAAAGGAAAGTAATTAAAGCCTTCGTCCAGGGAGCAGCCTGTAACTGAGGGCAGAGACAGGGATGAGGCAAAACAAGCCCTGAAACCAGAGAAACGGTGCCTGCACTGAAGGCCTCCGGAGCAGCCTCCGGAGTGTGTGTGTGTGTGTGTGTGTGTGTGTGTGTGTGTGTGTGTGTGTGTGTGTGTGTGTGTGTGTGTGTGTGTG
>JAOXYF010000008.1:15608075-15626551 GCA_028565775.1 Sternarchorhynchus goeldii
ATATATACATACATACACACACACACACACATATTAATGAGATGGTTATTGGAGAAAAACCATAAGTATATGCTAGGAGCAGAAATCAGATGAAGGTTTGAACTATAGAACATTTAAAGAGGAGCATAAAGATAACAGTTTATATCTTATTTTATATCAGAGAAAGTCCTAAACGCCTCAATGTGAGATTATCAGAAAAAAGGCTGATCATTTTCAGCTGCTTCCAGCTCTAGACCTCAGCCGGCCTGTGCAGCTGTGGAGAGTGGAGGCTGGAGTGGGTATTATCCTCTGCTAGATGATCATTAGCTTGCTCCATACCGCAGTAAAGCGGGCGAGATAAAGTGGTGCACCTCAGCATCTACAGCCAATCAATTCATGCAAGTGCTTAGTGTCTGTATGTGCAATGGCAGCTTTCAAAAGGTAAATAGACTAAATAATTTCGAAGCCAATTACCAAGACAGTGGAAAAGGCCCAGACGTCAGTAGACGTTGACAAACGACGCCAGCCGTTCAATTTTCCCAGCAAACCAGCTACCATACCTGACACTGAGACAATGAAGCCGCCTAATGGGCATTTACGCGGCCCTCTGCCAGACACCTGCCATTTATTTCAAAGGCTCTTTACTGGTCAGAATTGATTCTCCAAAGCTTCACTCAAATGAGGCTGTTTGCTCATCCTCATGCAAGGGTTGAGTTCCCCTGACCTCCCAGCCCCTACCACACCACAACGACAAGAAGGAAGGGACAAAGAACCAGAGCTGGGGGAGAAAAAGGAAAAGAGGAGAGAAGGAGTGGAAGGAGAACACAGCGAAAAAGGTGAGAACAAAGACAGAGGGCGCAGGACATAGGAAGAAAGCCATGAGGGAGAGACAGGACAGGACAGGACAGTGCAACAGGACAGGACAGCGTAACAGGACACTACAGCACCTTGACAAGACCTGCAGGTGCTTTTCCACAACAGAAAACAAGAGTGGAAATGCAGCAACACAGCACAGGGGCACAACAAGAGAATTTTAGGTTCCTTGAGTTTTGGCCCCTCCAGGGATCCATAGCAGGGAAGGCAAGCAGCATGGGCCAGTCACAGCACATTGACCAGAGAGAGCTGGCCCCATCACTGCTCCCACTGCAGTCTCCAGCAGCCCCTCCACTGGGACAACAGCTGCTGTGGAAAATGAGGAGTATTTAACGCATCATTATGGCCCTACTATGAGAGACACGCCAGGGAGGGAGGGAGGGAGAGAAAACATGAAGCCAGAGACTGGAGAGATAGCATGGGTATAAAGAGAAATGGCTTTATGTGGAACCATGTATGGCAATACATTTATCACATATTATATGCACCGTTAAATCATGTTACAATTGGCTAAGGAGTTTGCAACAAATAAGTCTGGAAAAATAATGGAAAGCAGCACTAGGGAGTATCAGATGATGGTGAAGAGACTTTGACAATCCAGCTGCTCTGGATCCCAACAGCTGAGGTAGATGGGATATACTCGAGTGGCACTGGAGAAGTAAGAGAGTGGAGATGTGAGGCCTCAGGATGAAACGGGTGGGGGTGGGGTGGGGCGTGCAAGATGAGACAAAGGGGGAGAAAGACAGGGAGAGAAAAAAAGAAAATGAAAGTGAGTAAGAGAGGAAAAAGGAAAAGAGTGAGAGAGGAAAGGAGAGAGGGATAGAAAGGAGAGGCAGCCTACGAACAAGAAAGCCAGGGAAGAGAAAGAGAGAGAGGGAGAAGAAGAGAGAGAGGAAGAGAGAAAGCAATGAGATTTCACAGAGAAAAGGGCGTGGTGGTGGTCTCCCAGTGGACAGTCCTTTATTAGACAGGAGACCTGCTCTAGCAGTTCAGGCCTTCCCTGTCACAACGCTCCTCTCCTCTGCTGGTGTGCGGTAAAGACGACAGGCAGTCCAACGCAATCTGGATTCAGAATGAGTTCAGACGACCCTCCAAAGTAACAGAGTAGCAGAAAAGGTCATGTGCTTCGGCCCGTAGAACACTGGAGTTTAGTCTACCAGGTAAAATAAAGACCAGAGCTCAGTGGTGTAGAACACTGGGTTTTATTAAGTAATGGCCACTAATTTGCGACTGTATAATCTGAAAAAAACAGTTTGGATTTCATTTATATATTTAAGGTTTTCCACAAAAGTGGCATTTCAGACATATGCAACTGTGGAAGAGTCCTGGTGGAAAACCTCCAGAATGACAGTACAGGCAGGGTGCACGCTTACAGGCATGTAGAAAGTTTTGCTCCCAGCACCAGGGCGAGAAAACTTCACTTCCATGATGTGATTCGACAGCTTCTCTCCTCTCAGAGGCCCAAAAACCTCCTGCTCCTTATGCACACTCCACCACAGCCAGCAACTGTAAAGAGAGTGAGCTCCCACGCCAATCTGAGTGCACGCACACACACACGCAAATCATGCACATGCGCACACACCATCACGTATGCACACAAACAACTAGGCACGCACACCCAAAATCTTGCATGCACACAAAAAAATCACTCACACACACACACACACACACACACACACACACACACACACACACACACACACACACACACACACACACACACACCCTCTGCACTCCCACACTGAACAAGAGGCTCCTGCAATCTCCCAGCACACTCACCCAGTCCACCTTAAAACCCTATGGCCCAAGAATGCGCAGGGAGCCAGTCCACCTTAAAACCCTGTGGCCCAAGAATGCGCAGGGAGCCAGTCCACCTTAAAACCCTGTGGCCCAAGAATGCACAGGGAGCCAGTCCACCTTAAAACCCTGTGGCCCTGGCATCCAGAGTGGCATGTCCATTTCACACACACACCGTCAAGTTTGCTTTGCCCTCTAAGTGAGTGAACTTGGTTTTATGACAGTTAGATGAAACTTTAATGAGGCACAGATCGAAGCGAACATCCTGCAACTGGGATAAATAAATCTTAATGCTGCCATAATCCAAAGGTTAATTTCCCCCACGTTCACGGAGCACCATCGTTTGCCATAATTAACACATCAAAGGATGCACATGTTTATTAAACCAAAATAACACTAAAAACTCTAGATTTCCGCAGTGTGTGAATGCAAAATGCCTATAGGAAAAGAAAGAATGTTTTCCTCCCAGAAAACAAAAAACACACTGTCTTTAAAATTCATTTAGTTCATAAACAACACAACAAAAACTCAAAAGCAAAAAAAAAAAAAAATCCATAAAGAAAATAATGTTTATTACCCACGGCAAAAGTACAGAAATCAGTGGCGTCCCACAGACCTGGCTAGGAACTCTTATTTTCTTAACTGCACCATAGAGATTAGCTCAGGATAAATGTGCTGATGTGTGATTTTATACTGTAAGGAATAGAAGTTCCCAAAGGGTGTTATTCACAAGTGTACACAGCAACATACCCATGTGCGCACACACACACACACACACACACACACACACAAGCACACAGAAAGGGGGGGGGGGGGGCAGGAAGGGAGAGAGAGGCTAAAGTATTGCCTAATTCTTGTCTTTGGCACAGGATTGTTTTTAGTTGGAGTTGATTGATTCCAACATACTTGGCCTCTCCGCTGTTCCTGTTAGCAATGACTGCAGATCTCTCCTCCTGTTCATAATACCTAATCAACCATACTGGAAATATGCATTACTACATACAGGGAGAGGAGAGGAGAGGAGAGGAGAGGAGAGGAGAGGAGAGGGAACTCGACCAATCACAGCAATATGACATCTTCATCTTTATAACAGTCTGTCTGTTCGTTGATCATTTGTAATGGCCCTTCATTTTAAACAATGGCAATTAAAATGTCACCATCCATCGGAGTGTTGTATGATCCTGTTTGAGCATGACGTGACCTTTTGCAGACGATGCAAGGAAACAAACACACAAACTTTTCTCCCATGATGTCCACAGTCACATGTATGGATACACACTCTCTCTCTCTCTCTCTCTCTCTCTCTCTCTCTGTGGGCTTTCAAAACCATGTTTTCTTTTGAAAACTCAATAAACCTTGACCTTTCCAATGAAAATTAGGGGTAAACAAGAATGACGAGAAAGATTCAAAAACAGAGCAAAGATGTGTGTGTGTGTGTGTGTGTGTGTGTGTGTGTGTGTGTGTGTGTGTGTGTGTGTGTGTGTGTGTGTGTCTGACACCGAGATTCACTGCACAGGGTGAAGCCAGTCGTGGTTAAGCTCTCCGTGGTGTTCTGTGGAGAGGATGGATGCACCAGAGGCACCTCCATGCACCGGAGGGTCCAGGAGCATGTGCCTGTGGGCGGGGAATAGGCGGAGAGTGGGCGGAAAAGGTTTTGAAGCTTTTTGAAGCTCTTAGGCTGAAGCAGAGATGCCTCTCAGCTGACGTGTGAAGGCACAGGAGCGCTCCTGCTTCAGCACGCTGGGCTTTGTACAGTGGCTCAGGAAAAAGGAACCACACTTCTGAATTAGATAAGACCATTAAACGAGTGAAAGGGATATGTATGAAGCAAGTCACTCCATCACATAGCTGAAATGCATCTAGTGAAAGAATACAACACATGTAGCTACCACTGTGTGTGTGTGTGTGTGTGTGTGTGTGCGCGTGTGTGCGTGCGTGCGTGCATGCGTGCGTGTACACCCTGCTAAAATGTTTGGCTACAATTTCTACAAGCACAGACCATCATCTCCAAGGCTGGAGTTCTCAGAGTAGTGGGTGGAATGTGCACATCTCCTTGGGACAGTGAGCACTTGTGTACATGAAGGTCCCACGGAGACACAGGCACCATAACAGGCGGCTCCATTAGACGGGGCCCAGGCCCTCTGCCTCTGAGCAGCTTCACACAGACCTTCAATAAATCACCATACACCCCCTGCTTACAGGCAGCAAGCACCTCGGAATCAATCAGAGCGCGTGGACCTGCTGCACTCCTGCCTCCTCTCTTCAGAGAGGGAAAATTCTTGCCGTTTCTTAGGGGAATTGTTTCGCTCATTGGAAGAAGAGGCTTTGGTTTAGCGTAGATGTACAGGGCCAACTCTCCTCGTCTAGCAAACCCGCTCCGCCTGAAACCTACCATGAGGATCCACTCCAGAATCCACACACCCACAGAACATGTCTGGAACAGATGGTGGCAATACACATAAACATGGACAAATACAGATGTGGCCACACACACACACACCCACACACACACACCCACACCCACACCGGTATGCGTGATCCTAGTCCCAGCCTGGCCGTCGCCGTCAGTAGGAGGGGGGGAGGCAGAGTTCCATGATGAACAGTGTCCCCAGGTACCAGTGCTGTGTCCAGTGTCCAGCCCAGCTCTGACACCACAACTACAGGGTCTTATCCAAAAGAGCTCCTCCATATTACAGCACCACACAACGGAGCCAGAGAGGAGACATGAGGTGAGAGCCTGGCCTATGTTTACAAGCCCTTTCATTAATCACTGTGTGTGTGTGTGTGTGTGTAAATACAGAGTATTCATGTAAACCTGAAGGATTATTATAAATTATAATGACAAAGTGCAAAATGGAAAGTGGTCAGGTTGTTTAGTGTAGAGAATGTATTGAGTGGCACTAAAAGAGGATAATCTAAATATTTAAAGCTGTTAATGTAATTTGGTATGTTTCTGTCTAAACAGCATTACAGATCCTGAACAGATGTCAGTAAATACAGTAGACAGTTATGTAACTCATGTTTGTGTATGTATGTGTGTTTTCCCCTTGGTTCGGTTTGGTTTCATACATTCATAAATCCAAGAGCAACAAAATGCATCCCAACCAACCAAGCAAGGAGGTCGGTTCATCACAAATGACCTGCTCCACATCTGGTTTGTACAGGCCAGGGTCGCTGCTTCTCCAGAGTGTCGTGGTGCTCGTTTTGGTTCGTATCTGATTGCTGAATTCACACCTGCCCGAATGAATTGTACCAAGGGTGAGAACCAGAATCCAGTTCAACCGGAGTAAAAAGTAAAGGTGTGAAAACACTCTGCAACCTCGACATGACGTTATATTTGAAGTACACGAGCAGAGAGATGCCAGCGCATATGAACTGTGCTTATCCCATCCCTTCAGTACACAGGGTGTAAATGAAGCTCAGCACCATCTCTTCCTCCTGCTGCGCTGCCTACATGTTAGTGGCCTGCTCACCAGCTGCTATGCCCCTCCTTGTCCACAGGGGGGAGCTAGTCTGCGAATGTTCTTGACAAACCCCTGCAGGAGAGAGAGCACCACTGCCTTCTCCAAACACAGACACAGCACAGAGAAAATGCTAATAACCCTAGCAACAGTAGCACAATACCCTGCCATGCTACGCTACACCACACACACCTCTACTCCCGCACCCACCTGAAGAAGAATCGGGGTTAACTACAGTGTACCTGTATTTGAAGATGTAGTACAAACTGTGGTTTTCAGAGAACCAAGGCACGTGGTCCTTCAAGCAGCTGTGTAAGCAAAGTGCTTCTGAACAGTGATTCACCACTGCTGTGTAGCATCACACTAGGCTTAAACCCACGTCTGGAGACAGTCCTCAAGGAGCCTGCAGTCACAGATGCTACACCCGTGAGCAGGGCTTCAGTTATGTGCTTCCAGTGTCTACCTCCGTCTCTGCTCTTTTTCGGGTGCAGGCCTGCACACGTGCTGTGTGTGTGTGTGTGTGTGTGTGTGTGTGTGACAGAGAGAGAGAGAGAGAGAGAGAGAGAGAAAGAGAGAGTGGAATGGATTGGTAATTAGTCCGAATTGGTTTAGCGAGGAGCAGTCTGGTGAACAGTCCCTGATATGAGAGAACCTTATCAGGCCTCTCTATCACCGGGGCCTCCTTAAGCCAAGGCAGCCAATCAGGTAACAGCTTACAGTATCTGTGTGCGTGTGCGTGTGTGTATGTGTGTGTGTGTGTTTGTGTGTGTGTGTGTGTGTGTGTAAGCTGAAACATATTGCATTATAGTTTGGACACATCTTTTATGTATATCTATGAACACACCTCCATATTATGCTAGGAGCTGGCAGTAAAGCTAAAAATACATAAACAAGTGATACACACACACACACACACACACACACACACACACACACACACACACCTCTATCATAGCCTTACAGCATTATGGGAATCTATTCATCCAGATAACAGTGTAAGACTAAAGTAATTTGTGTCCATTTGATGGGTAATGAGCTTCTTATCAGTAAGTGGGCAGAGAGATGAGGTATAAAATACAGTTCCTCCGGATTCCGGGTAATGCACCTAACTACACACACACACACACACACACACACACACACACACAAACACAAAACACAGATATGCGTGCGCACAGACACACACACACACACACACACACACAACACATATGCGCGCGCACAGACACACACACACACACACACACACACAAACACATATGTGCGCGCACACACACACTCACACACACACACACACTCCCCTACCTACCCACATGCACAGCACAGATCCACACATGCTACCCACATGCACAGCCATGTGAGCAAGTAACAGGCAAAGCTCTCCTTCATCTCCCTCACCACTTCCTGTTTAGCAGAAAGCAGCTGGAGGAAACCTTGGAACACCAGACAGAGGGAGCGATGGAGAAGGAGACTATGAAGAGTAGGAGAGGAGTTAGCAGAGAAGGAGCTGAAGAGGAGGAGAGAGAAGTGCGGTGATGGGCTGTCACAGTACCAAAGACAAAAGCTCTGATCACACAATGCCTGATTACCTATAGAATTTTCAGCAAAGAGAACACACACACACACACACACACACACACACACACACACACACACACACACGTCCTGTAACAGTCAACTCCCCTCACACTATCATGACTGAGACTATACACTCAATTTATTAATTTTTCCCTCCCTTCTTTCTCATAAGCTGTGAGATGGCTGAGGCTGGTGGGGGCAGGGAGCCATGGGGAGAGTCAGGGTCATTACACCTGAAAGGAGACACTGCATTATACACACAGCTAGTCACCTCCCCACTGTACATCCCATCCACAACACACACACGCACACACACATGCACACACGCAAACACCCAGACACACACCCAGACAAAGTCACTGATCATCAACAATAACTGTGGAGTGAAAGATATGCCTGGCTATTAAACCACAGCTGAAATGTCTTAACTGGGACGTCTCTGAGGGTCTGAAAGGAAAAGCACCCCAGCAAAGATGCTTAAGGTTGCCATAGCGAAGATGCGGAAAAGCACAGCAGCAAAGATGCTGAAGGTTGCCATAGCGAAGATGAGGAAAAGCATCCCGGTGAAGATTCTGAAGGTTGCCATAGCGAAAATGAGGAAAAGCACCCCAGTGAAGATGCTGAAGGTTGCCATAGCGAAGATGAGGAAAAGCACCCCAGTGAAGATGCTGAAGGTTGCCATAGCGAAGCTGAGGAAAAGCACCCCAGTGAAGATGCTGAAGGTTGCCATAGCAAAGATGAGGAAAAGCGCCCCAGTGAAGATGCTGAAGGTTGCCATAGCGAAGATGAGGAAAAGCTGTCACAGAGGAGAATCTGATAAAGACCTGGGCAGCTGCATAGAGCAGGAGGATCAGGCTGTGTTTGCATCCTGTGAATCTGAACTGCGGAGCAGAGTGAAATCCGCTTGTGCTGAAACTCCTCATCCTCGCTGCTGTCAATCCACAAGGTTCTCTCAGCTCCACTGGGAAAAGAGCCAGAGACAGAGCTGATGCTTCGCGCACGATTAGCATCAACCACTGCTAGCGTTACAGATAGACTTGGGTCCAATCCCTTTAAGAGCCGTCAACTAGCGCAGAGAAACTCCCAGCATAAACCAGGAGGTGGGTTAGGGGGGGGCGTGTGTAGGTTTGAGATGTGTGCAGGCATGCATTAAACCTTGAGTTAACCACTGCTATACAATCAAGGCTTTGATCCAAAACTTCACAGGCTAGAATCCAACAAGCCAGTGCTAACGCAAAACTTACGATTATTATTAATTCACCCAGAATATAAAGCTTTCAGACTCAAGAAAGTTCCAGAAGGAAGAGGACGTTTGCAGGGTGGCTGAGACAGGATGGAGCTGGTGAGACTCTTAAGAACAAAACCATGTGCAGGCCTTCTAGAAGCCCCCTGATGCTTCCACCAGCAAGGCAAAGAGATACAGGACAACCATGGCTGCCCGGTAAGGTCCACACACACACACACACACACACACACACACACACACACACACACAAAGAATCCTGCAAATATTAATGACTTCAGTATAGAGTCCAGTCTCCTGGTATTTGATGTTTTGAAAAGAAATTATAGCAAGCACCAGAATGAACCAGAAAACAGCACGGCATCTACAGACTAATAAAAGGGACAGAATTAGCTAGAGAAAGAGATATGAGACAGAAAGAATGAGAGAGAGAGAGAGAAAATAAAATCTCTTTTGTTTGAGACTTGTGCATCTTGTCAAACCAATTTTTGGCATGCAGCTAAGAGGAGGTGTCCTACTCCACTCCATACTTCTCTGGCCTCGCGAAAAGGCCAGCAAGGGTGGGTAGTGCGCTGGCGAACCAGAGAAGCCCAACGCTCCAGCAGGGCCCTGCGCCCTCCTCCACAGCCACTCCGCCGCTCCAGCCACTACCGCCCCTCCACACCTACCAGGAGCGGCTGAAACGGGGGGAGACGAGCCAAGCTGGAGCTCACAGCCCGAGATGCCATTGAGCCTTCCAGGGTCTCAACGGTTGCTGGAAGAACTGGGCTTAAAAACGTGAGGACGTGATCAAACGCAGCGGTTTTTAAAATCGAGTTAATTTGTCTACGACTGATCAAAGGAGCCTGGTGACTCCAACTGAACAATAATAAGGTGGATGTGTTGGAGGAAGGAATATGTGTGGTGGCTTCAACTGTGACTGTGTTCTGGAGTTCTTCACAATGGCTTTACTGAGCATTGAATCCAGATGTAAGTACCATGCCAGGAGATACACACACACACACACACACACACACACACACACACACACATACCTAGAGGAAACCTAAGCTCTAAACACACATGGGTACTCACATACACATTTATGAAAACAACCAAATCAAGTACCAAATCTTAAACACACACCCAGACTACAGTCATGGCCAGGAGAGGCCCAGTCAGCGCTGATTTGATGGCTCCTTGATCAGAGAGCAGTGCAAGGAACATTTTTTTCTGCTCCAGTTCCAATCAAATCAGTAACACCACAGTGCCCCCTACTGTCCGGAAAAAAAACCCCCAAAAAGAATTCAACATCCACTCCCAAATGCTGGCTCTCTCAGACACGCACACAAACTTCTTTGAAATAACGTTTTATTGAGTGGTTGAAAGATCGTGAAAGAAAGTTTTTTCTTCAAAGAGCTCACGTTATCACATCGTACCAAATCTCTGCTGCATTTTCAGACGATGCAGTCAAATAATGACGCGGAGTCTGTGGGCGAGAGAGGAGGCCTGCGGGCAGCTCCGCCCACATCGGACGGGGCACCAGAACGGGGAACGAGCTGAACGCAATCTGCCTGAAAACACTGCAATAAGGCTTGAAACTCGGATCTGGAGGGGGAGGAGAAAGTTGCTTTTGGACCACAGTGTGCAGTGTTATATTTATGTTTATATTTATGTTTTGCGAGATTCACGTTTCCATATGTACCACAGCATGAGCAATGACTTCAGACAACCTGTGGTTCTGGAGGAAATGATACTTCATATTAACAGTTACTGTTCCACTCTCCTCTCTATCGCCCTTCTATTCTCTCCCTCGCTCTGCCTGGGAGGTCTGCTGGGAAAATCATTGTCATTTCCTGTCTTGTAGGCTTGCGTTACCCAGGAGACGCCCAGGGTGATTTTCCCTATGGATCACACTTCTATAACAGGTTCCATTATTCACAACACCTAGTCAAGCCTCCTCCCCCACTGAGCAATACAAAACACTTTATTTCTGCAGGTGTGTGTGTTCCGGTGCAGGTGTGTGTGTTCCGGTGCAGGTGTGTGTGTAGCATATGTCACAATTTTCATCGTTTTGTTGCATTGTTTTGAAATCAGATGCATAACGATGCCATTCAGAGGTAGGCAATGAAAGTAGGGTAACGGTACGTTTGCTTCATAGCCTTGTGTATGTGTGTGTGTGTGTGTGTGTGTGTGTGTGAGAGAGAGAGAGAGTGAGGGAGACTGAATCAGAGGTCAGATGGATCTCACTGGGATGATGACTGCATCTGTGTGCTAGAAATAGCGGCTACAAAGCTTCCACTTCCATCTTCAACATCTTACAAAGAACAAAACATTGTCTTTCATTTTGTTTCTCTCTAATTCTCTCTCACACACACACACACAATCACCTACACACAAACACACACACACAATCACCTACACACAAACACACACACACACAATCACCTACACACAAACACACACACACAATCACCTACACATAAACACACACACACAATCACCTACACACAAACACACACACACAATCACCTACACACACGCACACGAACACAAAATCACCTACACAGACACAAAATCACCTACACAGACACAAAATCACCTACACAGACACACACACACAAAATCACCTACACATACACACACACACAAAATCACCTACACATACACACACACACAAAATCACCTACACATACACACACACACACACACACACACACACACACACACACACACACACACACACGTAATGAGTCGTACTGAAACCTAACCAAGCACATCCACAGTGGCAGAGGGTGGGAGGAGAAGGAGAAGCAGAGGAGAAGCTTGGGTCCATATCAAAGTGTTCATCAGGGCTGTGGTGCTAGAGTGAGCTGTAGTTCATCACTGCTGTAGTGGTGCTAGAGTGAGCTGTAGTTCATCACTGCTGTAGTGGTGCAAGAGTGAGCTGTAGTTCATCACTGCTGTGGTGCTAGAGTGAGCTGTAGTTCATCACTGCTGTGGTGCTAGAGTGAGCTGTACTTCATCACTGCTGTAGTGGTGCTAGAGTGAGCTGTAGTTCATCACGGTTGTGATAGAGTGAGTTGTACTTCATCACTGCTGTTGCGGTAGAGTGAGCTGTAGGCAACGTCTCCAGCGCCACAGACCCGGCTGGCCCGCCTGCCTGCGCTCAATCTGCTGAGAACACTGCAGACCGTTCATCACACACTCACGCAAGCATTTGCACACACACACAATCACAGACACAAACTCATACCCACACACCACCTGTCAACATACCTTCTCTTTCTTCCACAAAACAGGAAGAGCAATAGAGAGCAACAGGCCTTTGATATTCTAATCAGTGCCATCATAGAAAATTACACACACACACACACACACACACACAAACCCGCGCGCATCAAACCCCTGCGGAGACATTGCAACAGTATCACTTTTATCCCCACGGAAACACCAGCAGCTAAAAGTAATTAATGTTCAGGTGACAAGTGCAGCAGTGTCCTCCGCTCTCCCTGCACCTCCTCCACCAAACCTGCCTCCACTCTCCCCATGTTTCCTCCATCCAACACAGCTCCTCCACCTAAACAGAATCCCCGCACCTCCTCCACCCAGCATAGCTCCTACACCCAAACGCCCCCCCCCCCGCCGCTCTTACCGCACCTCCTCCACCCGACCCACTTCCGCTCTCCCCATGCCTCCTCCACCCATTACACCTTTACTCTTGGATGCAGAAGCTGCCACAGCAGCATGGCCTTAACTCAAACCCCTGTAGGGGATTAAACAGAAACTCCAAAGGGCTTGTTCAGGTGTACTCGTCTGTCTTATCAGCCCTGCTACATTTGCATAAATACAGAGGAAACCGCCATGAAAAAGTTTTCCATTTTACGAGAGACAATCACCTGACACAAGGAGAAGGCCAATCAGGACACCGCATGATTAGGGGTGGGTAATATGGCAAAAATAGGGGGGAAAAACCCTTTTTTCATGAATGCACTGAAATCCGTAGTTTGAGAAGAAGGTTGCTTTGGAAACACCGCATCTTTATGTGCGCGTGTTAACCTCGGAAAAACATTAATTCAATATTTTTTCAATATATTTCAAGTGAAAAATTATATGGAACTAGTTATGTTTTAAATCAACATAAAAAAAAGCAATCATAACACCTGTTAAAAAGAAAACAGAGTCAGTGGCTACCATCCAGAGCTCATTACAGCACGGCTTTAGCTTCCCAGTCTGACACGACTGGGTTGTTATTTCCAGAAAAGCTTCTTATGATATAATTTATCAAGGTAAAAGGCACATCATAAAATCGCCCACCTCTACACGTGCACACGCAGACGCTGCATCACATTTAACACTGCAGGCTCGAACAGTGCTGGTGTTTCCCGGGCCTCTGTGTACGGGACTGTGTAAGGGCGGAGAAGTAAGGTGGGGGCAGCATAGAGAAACTCCCTCTCGGCACATACAGGGCCCACAACTGCTGGGAGCACCATCTCCGCTACCTACCGCAGACAACCCTGGGCACTGCCCTCTTCCATTCACGTTGACGTTTATTTGATCGGTCAACGCTTCTCTCCGAGGGGATTTATAACAGACGGCTCACGTCGTTTCCACGTCATGTAATCGCGGTGTTATACTGCGTCTGAAATGTGCGCGTGAACTGAAAGACGCGGCCGAGTGAGTCAGACGCGACGGAGCGAGCGTGGAGGTCTGCACCGGGTTCGAGACTCTCGTCTGTGAGTGGCACTGTACTTCAGCCCCCTGATACAAGCTGGATTTCTGATGCAACAGTACTGTAACTTTACACTTCTGCACTGACTTACCTCTGGGGCTCCTTGGACTGTGTGTGTGTGTATAAATGAGGTATATACATAAAGAGAGACAAACAGAGAACCAGTGTGTGTGACAGCAGTATGACAACAGCCCTACGTGCGTTAGCCACTGTGGGCTATCTCTCCGTGACCATAACAAGTTCATTTAAAAATGACTCCGCCCCCACCCCACCCCCACAGGACCACAAAGGCACAACACTCCAGCGCTTTTACTCCCTGATCACAACACGCGTGTTTGTGTGTACTGTAATTAAGTCACAGCACACGGAACAGTACCACAGCGAGAGCTGAGGGTGTATGCCGATGATAAGAGCGTTATGTGTGAGACATGTACACACACACACACACACACACACACACACACACACACACACAGACACACATGTGCGCTCACGTGCGTACACACACACACACACACACACACACACACAGCACAATGTGCCTGAACTAATGAGTGTGGGTAGTGTGGTAATGACTACACTATTCACTCTAATGGAACACACAGTGGGTGGATAGGAGCAGGCCGTGTGTACTTCATCAGAGCCGGCTGCAGCTCTGCGATTCGCCGCCGCCCAGCACTCAGTTTTGTTTACTCAAACCCTGCTGATGTCTTTGCATCCAAACACAATGAAGATGAAAGTCAGTAGTTCAGGACAGATGGAGGTTAATGCAGGTGCATACATCACAGAGCCTGGGTCTCCTAACACCACGTTGCACATCTCCTCCTAGCACCTGGATGAACATCTCCTAGCACCACGCTGAACAACTCCTAGCACCACGCTGAACAACTCCTAGCACCACGCTCAACATCTCCTCCTAGCAACAGGCTGGACATTTCCTCTTACACAGATGTGCAAAAAACTAACCAAACAACACCTAGACCAGTGCTGCTCAACTGAGCAGCTGTTTCTTTCGATTTACACAAAAAAAAAAAAAAAAACCTTTACAGATTTTTTGTCCAGTTCTGCACAAAACTACCCAGGTTTTATTAACAGGATCCTTTCCCAGTCAGAAGACAAGGAACTCAAGGTTGTAGCCAAAACCAGCAACATACCAGGCCATTCGCTGTCGAAGCCCGACCTATCAAAATGCTGGAGATCATGGCACGGAGGACACGTGTGAATGCTGGGTAGCTCTTCTTCTCACGGACTCAGCCCTCGGAAATAACGAGGACGAAACCTCTGGGTTAGAGTGTCTGACAAGCAGGTTACAGGAGAACACGACTGTCCTGGGTGTCTTGTTCTCCTGTCAAACTGTACCATGTGGGGGTGGGGTGACGGTTCATTGAGGTTTGGGATTGTGGGTAAACCCACGCCACTGAGGATAGCCCCTGGAGATTTTCAGACAGGGTCCTGGAAACATCAGCATGGAAAGTGTTCAGATGATGATGATGAGCTTTGAGGACATACACTTTCATTAACTAGAGATCAATTTGATAAATGCTCATTACCACAGACTTCATACTTGATTTTAATTGCTTTGCTTTCTGCTACGATACATCATGCTAATTTAGTACTTACAAAAACCTTAACGTTTGTTTCAAATCTCTTTGTGTTTTACTCTCTAATCTCATTGTCCATTTTATTCATATTCATTCTTTATTCTTTATTCATAATCTTCCTGTCATTCTGTTAATATTAGGCTTAAGTCCTCTAGAAACAGCCCCCCCCCCCCAGCAACAAAAGCTGTGAGAGAACGCTCTGTTAGCCATGTTGCTACCCACACACAGACACCCCTCCCCAAATCACAACCTCCAGGGGGAGCCGTTCTGCCTGCTACCCAACCCTTCACCACCACCGGGTAAACACCACCACACCCCCGCCGCCAGCCGACAAACAGGGCTGTTTCGCAGCCCTACTGCTGTCAAAGTCACCCCCAATCAGCCGCTCCCTGAACCCCACCCCCCCCACGCCCTTTCCCCACCCTCCTGTCTCGTGCTCAAGCCTTCAACCCCTGAGACACGCTCTCCAGCGGCACCAGCCCCCACCCTTCACCTGTCAACCCCCAGCCCGAAGCCCCTGCACTGGAGGGACAACACGCCTCTCTACCAGCGTCTGTCTCCGCTCCGCCGAATGCAGCCAGGGCGCCCGCTGTGACTGGAATGATGAAACACCACCGCCCGGCACTGGCTCAGAAAAACATCCAAACACCTCGTTCTGTTTGGAGTTTATGCTCTTTAATGGAAAACTTAAACAATTCTCCAAAGACTTCAGTAGCCAAGATACGGTGTTTCGGAGCAAAGGGAACTGTAAAAATGTCAGCTGGAATGTTACAGTTTGTAAATGTGAAACCTAAAGATGACAGTATTCGAATCTGACTAGACAGCATAGAGCATGGCTGGTCCACGTCTGAAATAATGAGAATACAAAAGCACAGCACACAAAACGTTACTGTTAAGATGCCCTGTTCCTGTCAGTATTGAGAAACTGTCTGCCGGTGTTGTTACCCATGCAGCATCCTGACTGCTCTTTTTGTGTTCTGTGATTGTAGTTTGAAGAGACACAGCTGCACCAAACCTCTTAAGAAGGATACAGGAACATGAGCAGAAGTCACTGATGGTTTTCAACAGATCTGACGTGAGCTCTCACGGACGCTGAACGCCGGCCTTCACGCCCAGCAAGCGGGACAGGAGGACAGGGGGCGGGGCTGAGCGGGGCGAGGCGAGGCGAGGGAGGCAGGAGAAGCAGCGCTAGGCGACGCCTCAGCACAGCCTGGCTCCCTCTGACAGCGTCAATCGATCCAGGAGAGTTGTGAGACTTAGCAGGAACGCGGTGCACTTCATTCTCCTGAGTGGAGATCAATACAGGACTGGAGAGAGCAGCTGCACAGAGCAACGTCCTCAACTGTCTCTCTCTCTCTCCGTCTCCCATTCACTCTAAATGCCACACATCCATCCACCCCACTCTCCCACCCTCCATCCACCCTCTCCATTTGCATCCTTTCCATTACTAATAAAACGAGGAAGGGGCATGTGAGAGGAGGCGTGAGGATGTTGGAGGAGCTCGGGGGGAGGTGAGATTAGAGGGAGGTGCTGCCAGCAAACGTCTGCACTCTGCCTCGTTTTGACGAACCATCAGATCATTACTTCTGTCTGGTTCAGTGAAGCCTCTTCTGGCACCAGCACACACACAGACACACACACACACACACACACACACACACACACACACACACAGACACACACAGTGATGCCACATACACACCGACGCACACAAAGTGTCTGAAGTGTGTGAAGCCTGCAAACCCTACAGCACTCCAACTGGGCGGGGCCGTGCCTGGGCGGGGCCGTGCCTGGGCGGGGCCGGATGATGGCAGAGAGACGGGCCCGTTGCCCGAGGGGCTCTCCCCCGGCAGCAGCGGGCGGGGATGCCGTGCTCGTGACAGGTGGCCTGGGCCAGGAGATCAGACGAGAGGCAGAGGGGGAGAGGGAGGTGTCTGATCACAGCAGGCGGAACAGGTGCGGATCACCGCCCAGGCCTCTGTGACAGGCGGGGAAAGGCTGGGTGAAATACGTCCTGTTCCACAGCAAACGCCGTGCCAAAGGTGCCACTGTCTGCTGCTCACGCACAGGGCATCCGTCGCCGTGACTACACACGCAACGCTGGGGGAGAGGAGCGCGCTTCGGTACAGAACCTCATATCAGTTGGCACCACATATTTAAAAGAAAATACATTTGGGGGAAAAAAAAACATTAGTTTGTGCTGTGTTTATGATAATGTGTGTAATAGTAATGATTGATTATTGTTTATAATAATTGTGTATAATTATTGCTTGTGCTGGTCTTGATTTGGTGATGAAAATAAAATCAAACGTTTTGTGTAGTACCAAACCAATACAAACAGATCGTATTAATTTGAGTGTTTGGGCTTGGTGTTGCATTGAATGGTGCAATGCATTAATTACAACAACAAAAAAGTGACAATGTAAAGCTCTGCGTGAAAAAAAACTGCATTTCCTGTATGAAAAACATCCAGTGGGACTTGGGACTGTAAATGAGGCATCAGGTGCATTTTTATTTTAGACTTTTTAGAAATATTCTGGTCTATTGCCAGAGATGCTGTGTGCTTTTCACCCACAGCCAAAGACAGGTCGGACAGACAGGTCGGACAGACAGGTCGGACAGACAGGTCGGACAGACAGGTCGGACAGACAGGTCGGACAGACAGGGTGGGGGCTGGTGCCGCTGGAGAGCGTATCTCAGGGGTTGAAAAATGTTATAGACTGGAACCCCTCCATGAGCTCTGGAGAAGAACAGCTTCTTTACCCGAGCTGCAGAGATGGACCCCATAAGAAACCCTCACAGCCACTAACAGAAGATTCCAGAACAGCCAAGCAGAATGTCCCGACAGCCTGAAGAACAGAACCACCAATTCAATACACAAACAACAAACAACGACTGCAAAGTGAGGACAGAATCTCTCACAGGTCCTGGTCAGTAGTCCAGAAGTCCTGAGAATCACACTACTCAGAACCAGAGTAGTAAGATTCTGATTCCGATGTTTGCAAATAACAGAATCAGAATCACACAGCTTTCAAAGTCTGTCCATGGAACTAAAACCACCTTAAAAACATGCAAATATGTGAAAGGAAAAACGAAAACGATGTCAAATATCTCCAACTGTGGCTTTAATGGAAATCAAGAAAGCAGAGAGAGCAGAATGAAGAAGGAAGACCTTGACCTACCCAGAAAGCACAGGCCTGAACAAAGGGGGGGGGGGGGGGGGGGCCCAGTGG
>JAOXYF010000008.1:15636564-15663981 GCA_028565775.1 Sternarchorhynchus goeldii
CCCCCCCCCCCCCCGCTCAACTGCATAAGTTTGGGACCATTTCAGCAGTGCTGATTCATTTATGTTTGTGAGGTTCAAGATCAGAATTCATTGTGGAATGTGCCATGTTAAAGCCACAGTCAAGATCTTAATGCAGCAACACAGCCAGCATTTACCATTACGTGCACACACTGCCCAATGACAAATGCTGAATCCAACAGCTTGGCTTGTTAATATCTCTGTACTTGATTAATGTTTTAGTAAACCAGGGCCCACGGGACAAAGTGAAAGTAAAAGTTGCAAAATATCCGTTGACATAAAACGGCCATAAATGGAAAACTGGAGACCTTGTTGGGGTATTTTTCTGAGTTGTTGTTGAACCTGCACACATGTTGATTGGTGGGATTCACTGGTAACATCCACAGTTTTGACTTCACTCTTATCTTTATTCCACCCACTATAACAGAGTGGAGTCAAAACAAATAAAGAAGCTCTAGGTTATGAGATGCCTCTATCACTTTCATTCATACCAGTCCTTTAAGGTCTGAAATCATGCCTAACGATGGTAAGAAAGTGGACAGTTCAACCTACTCCCTGCCCTTGTAGCCCTGGGGACTCGGAATAAACACCACCCTTCATTAAAGAAAACTTTTCTTTTTTTGAAAAGAGAATCGTCTAAATCTACCATTTAAAAACAGTGTCTTAACATGTCTATGTTTGCTTTAATAATATACATAAAATTTGCTGTAAGTAGCATTGCATATCTTCTGCCTGTAAGAACATGTTTCATAATTTCATCAGAACATGTTTCAGGTGCCATCATCTCTCCTTCCATGAGTCCGATTAATATACTCATTACGTCTCACTTTGAATGTCTTGAATGCTTGAAGCCTCCCTTTTATCACAGGTTATTGCAGGGGGGTTGAGAACATGCAGGAACCTAAGCAAGGATGTGTTAATCAGTTCTAATTAGTTATGTGATAACAAATTCAAAATCAACGGCAGCCAAACTACCATACCTGGAAGATGGCAAACCCTAGAGAAGATTAAAAGCTATTAAAAGATGGAGAAAGAGGGCATCATCACTTCAGGCAGGATTCTGGGAGTACTAGAATCCAGGTACGCCACCAGAGGGATCCGAAAACTCAAAGCACTGAAATTAATTTTTCACCACAATCTGTCTGCACAATAAAGACAAACTTGGCTCAGCAGAAATCAGAGCCAAGCGAACTGATGGTGGTGTACTGAGCTCTGGGGCTCATGGTGCAGACCTGCACACCTATGAGGCTTAAAGCACTCATTCATGTCACGCTGCCACTGTCTTATCAGAATAGCAAAACATCACTGCAACAGTCCTCCAACTGTGAGAACCTGCAGCACTGTTAAACGGAGTTGGTCTATATACAGTACAATGTAAAACACTTAACTAGTATTTAAAGTTGTAAAGTAGTGGACCAAAAAGACAGGAGGAGAAAAGACAAGGGGGCTAACCAAGTCATACTGGATTTCCTGGACAGGGGGGCTAACCAAGTCATACTGGATTTCCTGAATCTATTGGAATAAACAAAACCTAGAAAGGCAGCAGACGGTTCCCCTGGACTAGCTGTGTGTTTACTAATATAGAACACAGTATTAGGCATGCTCTCATTTAAATCCCTTTGATTTTTCTGTATTAAAACCTGCATTGGTGACTGGCCAATGCAGATTGGGGGGATGGGGTCATCGTAAAAGTCCTGCTAAAGCGCATGTTCCTTGAGGCTTTGTGTGTGCAGGCTGCCTGGGTAGGGCACAGCGCTTGAAGAACTGCAGAGGGAAATCCTACTCTGGGCCAATCAATGCCCAGCCGCCGCTGTTCTGCTGAGCTAGAGGTTCAGAGTGTGCCTGGCACACGACCGTGTATGTGTGTGTGTGTGTGTGTGTGTGTGTGTGCGCATGTCACGACTGTGTAGAGTTCAAGTGTCCCGAGTCCTTGCACTGAGAACAAGAAGAGAGGAAGGGTATGAGCGTACAAGAAAGCGAGGCCTTTGTTTGGGAGGAGTATGGAGATATGAGGTCCCTCCAAGGTGACACAGCTCCAGTTTCATACTTCAGCCTAGGAGGATTTGTGGCCTTGAGCTGCAGTGGTTGTTTTAGTACTAAACTGTCAGTGCACAGTGCTGAGTTATTCCAAATCTCACTGTACTGTTTTGGACCAGAAAGACTAACACAAGGGGAACAGGTTCGACTTACACAGCTCAATCACCCTCCCACTATATAAAGAACATGAACACAAACAGATCTGAAGCACCCCATGCTTCCAGCACTAGACTTGCTCTCACAAAATACCACAGAGGTTTCACGAATTCCTACCACACAGAGAAGCTCATGCAGATTTTTCTAGGCAATTTTAAGAGGAACGCAGAGAGTGAAGAATCTGAATCATTTTGAGTACTGACGCAGTGAGCGTTTTGTGAAAATGTACATGGAGGAAAAGAGAAGCAGCACATGGATATGTGGATGTGACAGTAAAATGTTGTTACTGGTCAGACAAAAGGAGGAGCATCAGGTTATAAATAAGCCTAATGCTGTATATTAAGTGGTAAAAGTCATTTTTACAGTAATCACACAACCGTGAAAATCAGTTATAATTATTATACCTGCCCTTCAGGTGGAGTAAAAACAACAACAATAATAATAGAAAAGGAATAAAAATCCCACTTCTTGCCTCAGTTTCACCATATCTGATATTCAAATGCATGTTTCACAAATATCATCTCTCCGTGACACAGCCCATCTTGGACCGGGCAGAGGGGGCGGAGAGAACTCCCTCAAAAGCTTTTTAACACCCCCCAAAAAATTTAATGTAATTTGGGCCAAATAAAGTTCAAACCAAAGTCAACAAGTTTATGAGATCATTCTGAATCCTGAGCAGCACGACGATTAGCTAATCCTATAAAGCAGTGTTTCCCAATATGTTTGTTGAAGTACGTCTACACTGTAGTTCGAGGACCAGCATTAGTAAACACTACAGATCGCATAGGTCTGTCAACCAACTCCACTTTCGGTGGTCTATTTACTGCAGGCCAGTTTCTCTAAATTATAGCGACACGGAAGATTAATCTGTACCAATAAATTTGCACGATTATTCGTTTATGCTTGTAAGACCTCCTTAGCCAACAAAAGACCTGACGTGGAGCCGTGAAATTCTTAGCTTACCTGCGAGCTAAGAAGGAAAAAAAATTCCCAACTACTGGAGGCGATTTATTCCGTTTCTAGATTACACTGGAAATTCCACGTATAACAGCGCAAACCTCCCCAGTGATGCCGCATGCAGCGGCAAGCAAGCTACGCGGGGGCGACCGAGTTTCCAAGACTAGATGCAGGCTACAATGTTAAACGTTCCGCCTGTTTAGGAAAGTTTTCTCCATTCGGAGAAGACTGGTACCGAAGCGGTATATTTCAGCGCACAATTTACCCGGCCAGTTTCTTTACATTAAATGCACACTGTTACACGCTGTTGTGTGAGAATTAGTGTCATATTCTGACGATAACAGCCAAAACCCATCTTCTTTGATTCGAAGGTACGATGTGAAGTTTGGCTTCCCGATGCTGGCTATAAAAGGACACTCGCGCAACGAAGTACGAACAATGTAACAACGTGGCCGGTAAAGAATGCAGTTTTCCCCATCATCAACAAATGACAAACCAGAAAGTCGGTTCCTAGCCATACTTTTCAGTTAACTTCAGTAAAAAACACCAAATGTTCCTCTCCTTCCCTTTTTCCTATTCTTCTCCCAGAAAAGCGCCATGTTGTGAACGCCACAGCGGGGTTGCAACACTGTTTTCCTGATTCAAACAAAAGCATAATGAGCGCGACTTACCTTGGCAATTGCTTTTTTATATCTCATTGCTGCTTGTTGAATAAGATTGTGGACTTTTATATTCCCATCGCCACAAGGAACGACCACTCTGGTCCTTCCAAAACACACTGTCACTTTCATATTCGTCCAGGATTCCCAATGATTCCAAGGAAAGCGCTGTATTACTTTACAGACAGCTATTTGCTCTCAGAATTCTTTGGCCATGAATACATTATATCCAAAAAGATCAGAGTCTGTAGAAACCCTCATAATTCATCCATAGCAACGATTTTAAACATCGCGTAAAGACCACCTGTTCAGTGTTTGTGCGAGTCCTCGGATGCGTCGCCTGCACGAGCGGTGAGGGCCGCTGGGTTGGGCTTGCAACTCCCCGCTCAGGCCAGCGCAAGAACTGAGTCATCGTTACTTTTTCCCTCCTTTCCCACAAACGAATAAACTTTCTTGCGTCTACAGCACACGAAAAATTAATAATGAAGCGACATTAATCCTGGAACTTGCATATTTTTTTCTAAATACTCTTTTGTTAAAAATAAGGAAATTATTTTATTATTATAGGAACGGTACTGAGTTTTGACTTTCTTGCTGATTATTTTACTTCTTTAATATACCTTTTTTGGATCACTGAAACGTATTTTGTATACAGACTTTCAAAGGCGATTCAATCACTGAAAATAAAACGTAACGTACACTCCTGAATCCATGATATATAAAGGAATGAACGGTTCTTCTGGCTACATATTGTGTTTCAGAATTACCACCGAGATGTTTTGTAAGAATGTAAGCCTGGCATCAAAGTTTTGTGTTTTCATATGTCCGTAATAAATAAGATGCGGATCAACATTTCCAGGAAACTTTGTGAGAGAAAATGAATGCCGAAAGAAAGATTTACTGTTTATTACAGCTGTTGCAGTGCATGTGGCATGAAGTGTGGGAGGTGTTACCAGTGTGATTTAGATGATGACCTCTCTGCTCTTTTGTATCTAAAGGTTGTAGCCGTTATACAAATTATTTAATTACCACCAAATGTGATCTGAACCAGACCTGGCATGAAAGCACCCGTGTGCACAACTCCCCAGATTTTCATTTTGACAATGTAGTCTTATAATAATAATAATAATAATAATAATAATAATAATAATAATAATAATAATCACATCTGTAACGAGCGTTACCTCCTTATTTTGTTACACACATAGTGCTGTTATTGATGTTATAAACCCTTTCTAATGGAAAACTGAAGCACTCCACTAAAAGTCAACAAGACACATGAATAAGCCCTCCGTGTAGAATGTCTTCCGATCCTTAACCATCCGAGTGGCAAGAAAAAAAAAAGAACGTTTGCATGAGAATAAAAAGAAAACAAGGCACATCAGAAAGATGAACCTGCTGGCATTCAAAAGGTAGAAGTTGGAAACACACCAACTTATTCTGACCGACACATCTTGGCCTCGTATTGCTTTGGACAATTATATAATGTTGTGTACATTACATAAGTAGAAGGATACTGGAGCATTTATGTTCTTGTATTTAACACATAATGCGATTATGTATTATTTTACTAAATTCTTTGGTAATTTAACATTTTCCTTGTGAAGTTCTGAGTGGTCTGGAATTTTATATCACTCCTTACAACAGTTAAAACGTCAATTACTCTATTTTGCCCCCTTCTGGTAAAATTACACAATCTACAATTACACAATCTACAATTACACAATCTCGTATAAATCAGTGCATCAAGTCCACATTTTAACTGTTTTCAGGGTAAACTCAGGTGACAACAGTGAAACCACAAAACCCAGTCCTTTTAAAATGATCACGCCATAATTCAGCAGAGTACATAAAACACGTTTTCCTGATGACGCACACAGGAGGAAAGATGCAGTTGATCAGGAATTCTCACATGGACGCTATTTGGACCCACATGGACAGCAGACAAAAGGCAACAACAACAGATCTACAATGAGGACCTCAGACATAAAATGAGACTTTTTAAGCATAAAATAACCTCCTGAGACTTTTGCCTCTGCATAAACTTCTATACATCCAAGAATCAGCAGTGCAGGTTAAAAAAACCATTCCCTTATCTAGTACTTACTATAAAACAGCCGAGAAGTAGTTTTTTTTATTATTATTATTTATTATTTATTTGACAAGCAGCAGAATCATGTTTGTCACCTCATATTTGTTGTTGTTTTTTTTACATTTTGAAAGTAAATACAATTATCAGTATAACGGTTTTATTACAATATTCTTTTCCTTACTTTGATACATTAAAAAAAACACACTACAACTGCAAACGTGAGAAAAGAAAGCATGGTTGTTTCTCAGACACTTTTTTTTTTATTTTTTTTTTTTTAACTCTGACATCGCTGCACATCCAGTCGCTCTCTTGCTTGCTTGGTTACGATTATATCGTCTAAAAATGTATTATCGTCTCACGCTTAAATAGCTATAGGCATCTTTCTTGTCTTATTTTTTTTCCATTGACGCACTGGGCGTGGCACTGGTGATGTTGTAAACAGCATAAAATCAGAAAAGAGGGGAGGTGGGGGGTGTGGATGGCTGCCTGGTTGCTTTGAGGGCTCCCCCCCCCCACCCAACCCCACTCCAAAGATGGAGACACAGTCCTGCTTCCTCCCACAGGGAGGAGAGCCTGAGCCAGCCACAGCCAAAAAATTAAAGACATGGGTTGTGGGTTGTTGTTTTTTTTTTTTTTGTCCGCTTAATGACAGTTCCTTTATGCGACATAGCTGTACTCATCTGCAGACGTCTGGCTTCGCTCAATGTACTGTTTGTCAATAAGCACCTCGATACACTTCTTGATCATGCTGATACTGGGGTTGAACCGGGCTTTGGACTGGTTGATCACCTTGGAAAAACAAAAGACACTCATCAGGTTCATCCATTGGGGTTAGTTTATCATAAATTATGACATGTGAACTTCCAAAAAGACTCTTTACTTAGGAACAATATGATGGTGATGAAGGTATCTTCTCTGCCATCATTACATACAGAACTGCTGCTAAAACATAAGGCTTCCTGTACATATCATCATCGACACACATCTCAACACAGATAAAGCTAATTCTCCATCAAGGGCTCCATGCTACATACACTTGCATGCAGCAGCCACGTTCTTCATCAGCTATTCCGCAGTAATTGGTTTATGGCAGGGCAGGTACAGATAGGGATGTGGAAACAAGGGGAAGGTGAGGATCAGTGCTGCATGCATCTGTCTGGGGAAGAGGCCCAGGCTGCCCAAATGTACTACAGGAATGTGGAGAGGGTGGGAGACCACTAAATCAACCTTCTGTTGGGGGGGTGGGGAGTTCACCCACATAAGCAACGTAGGTTAGTTTTGTATGTGACGCCTGGCTGCACATGCGTGCAGTGCATGTGCCTGCGTATGTTCGTAAAGACACGCATGAACCCCAGGCATGTCATGACTGTGGTCTTTCACCTGCAGGAATTCATCTTAAGAAACACATGGCACTGCATCGTATGTATACAATTTAATTCCACTATATATATATATATATATATATATCAAAGGACGGTGCAGATTTTTCTGGCATGTTAGATAATTAAGGAATGCCATTAATTGCATGGTAATTAATGCACATCGTCAATTCAGAACAAATACTGAAGTTCTTGATATTTTGAAAATGCATTTAACAATATTAAGAATTAATACCAGAATAGTTAGCCTGAATGATTACCAGATCAGACTGTGTGTGACTGAAAGTAAGATAAAATGTGAAAGAAAGAAAAAAAAAAAAAAAAGAGTGAGAGAGAGTGAGAGAGAGAGAGAGAGAGAGAGAGAGAGAGAGAGAGAGAAAGATGGTATAACAGAAGTACAATTTGCACACCTGCTGCTGACAGACATGTAAGGGCTGGAAATATGAAATTAGACAAAATGTTCTTTCTATTCTCTTGCCCTCACACCACATAATCTGTGTGGTTCATATTTTCCTAAACTTCCCCTCATTCTTATAACTGAAATTCTTATAACCACATTCCACACACACACACACACACACACACACACACAACAAGGGGTGAGAGAAACCAAGTAAGAGAACGTGACTGAACGTAGGACTCACTTCTTGTATGAGGGCATTGTGTCTCAAAATCTTCCTGGCTTTCATGATCCTCACTATAGCAGCCTGTAAATACATTTTTCTGTCTTCATCCACAGCACTCCTTGTCTGTTCCAGCTCCTAACACACACACACACACACACACACACAGTCATAAAGCAGGCCTAACACAACACTGTGCATATATGGAGTATATCTGTCAGTGTAGTGCTGCACCTGCGGTGTGTCTCGTTGCATTGACGTAGTGATCTTAAACTTGGTTCTTTTACTAGTGAAACTCATATTTAGTGAGAAAGTAGATTCAGTTTCAATGTCCTCCTGGAAATGGGAGAGATTAAGTCACATCATAAACCCTTTCAGTATGTGAAGCTAAAATAAACCGTCAATTACCATTTCAAAACATGTCCATTTCTATTTTATAAGACATTTATTTTTACTGAGAAGCCAAACAATGAAAAAAAAAAATGAACACTAAAATAAGAGCATGATCACCGGGATCAACTTTGAGCTACTCCTTCCATGATACAGAAAAGATCTGCATCTGCAGCTCGAAAAGCAATCCTACCTTCTGTGAATTGTGGCTGATCATCTTAACGTCCAGCAGGGACTTGATGGTCTTCTGGAGCTCCTTCTCGTTCATCTGCGTGCTGTCCTGCAGCTCTTTATAGCTGACCGTCTCACTATTGTTGAAGACGAGCAGCACCGCCATCTGGTAGGTGGTGACCATGGCCACATAGGGCTTGGACAGATAGTTCATCTTCACCTCACCTGAGACAGAACGAAAGCACAGAGTAAGTGAATGAAGGAGACTGTGAGAACAACTCAGTAACTGCCTCAACTGGCTGCAAGCCAAGTTTTTTTTTTGTTTGTTTGTTTGTTTTTTTAAGCTTGAATGAGAGCTCGTTGAGACTGGCTTCCAAGAGTGATGACACTGCTTTGAGAAGTTCTGACTGATGCCATCAGTTTATTTAGTATTTGTACCTGAACTCCTGTTACACGTCCAAAGAAAAAGTAAATAAAAGTTTCAGATAAATATTTACAAGGCCTTCTCTAAAACATCTCACATGACTAATCACACTTATGTAATATGTAAATTTCGGAGTGTGAGATGTAATGACGGAGTGTGTGTGTGTGTGTGTTTGTGTTTGTGTGGTTGGCCTGCTGTACCAGTGGATTACTTAATTCTGGCCACAGCTCTGTTGGGTAATTAGACTCTGGCTGCAGGGTAGGTCACTATAATCTTGTGGATCACAGTAATTTGACCCGCTTCCAGACATTAAATCTCCACATTACCCGTATTCTGCTAATTACCACCATATACCACATCCCACCTGGCACACACACATCTAGCACCAATGCTTCGTAAAACCACAAACTGTATATAATGGAGAAACACAGTACACTACAGAAAGCTCCCACCGCTCTGGGCAAAGCTCTGGAGTCTGGCTACCATTAGTACTCTGACAGGCCACGGCTTCATGCCTCAATCATGTACACGAAAACAAGTAAAACAATATGAACCAGAAAAACAGACTGTTTGCTGCACTCTAAATAAATATTATTTATTTTGTGTTTTTGACTCTGTCTGTACACACTGTACCTGTGCAGAGGTAATGTAGCCAGGTCAGCTTCCTCCCACTGAAATGCTGGTTATAAAACAACTCAAACTGGGAGGAAAAAGATGTAATTACCATTAGAGAGAAAGTCCTCTGTAAACAGTGAGAGATTTGAATTTCACATCACATTATGGACTTTTTTCCCCTCTTTAATAGAATTTGATCCTCAACATCTGTGGACACAGTGATATTGTAGCATAATCACTATGATAGAACTACAACAGGACTTCAAACAGGCTGAGGGTAACTCACCATCTGTACACTCTTCTCCAGTTCCTGAGGGATGGCAAATGTGGAAGAGGGGACCTGTGTTAGAGGCCATGCACCTGCCTGGAACACACACACACACACACACACACACACACACACACACACATATATAAGATTTTATATTTAACTTGTCTGAAATTGTCTAAAATCGGAAGAGACCCATCTTGTTCGCCAAATTACTTGTGCTTTACACATTATGAACGAATCGAAAACAATAATTTCTTAATCCCAGTGCATAATACCCTGTAGAGTTGCATGTTTGTGTGCGGTCTACCACCTCCATTTCACAAATGATCACTTACTCACCTGTAACACATAGATCTGAAAACTGATGCCCAGGTCCACCACTGTCTCCTGGGTTTTGATGAAGTTGTTGAACTTGTTGTTGAGGTCGGCGCTAACACTCATGTCTGTGTACATTCTGTGCAGTTTACTTGTGAACTCATACCCACACGCTTGCTGCAAAGCAAAGTACAGGGAGGGGGGGAAAAAAACGAGAAAGACAGAGAGGAGAGAGAGGCATGACTTGTAAACTCTCAGAACAAAACCCCTTCATTCGTGTTACTGATTATATGTAATGACAGAGGAGCTGTGCAGGGACACAGTGGATGACTAGTGATTAGTTCTGCTGAGTCACATCTGTAAACTTTTACGGTGTAGAATTTGAAACCAGTACTAAAGAGATGGAGTTGCAAGACAAGAACGCTGCTGGCTTCACCTTTAGTTTGTTGATCATGGCTTCTTCTGAGTCCATAGATAAGGAAAGCCCATGTATTAACCTCTTGGCAAGCATTCTTGCATAAAACTATGAGAGAAGCAAGACCAAGAGACCATGTTTACGCTGCAAGCACGTAAATACATGCAGGAACGCTGCCCTATGCTTTACTCAAAAGACTATAACATGCAAATACGTCATTATTAGAGACGGCACCAAGCCGATACCATAGATCAGAATCTGGTTAATATCAGAGGAAAGAAAAACAAAACATAAACATCAGCTAAATCTGCCTATAGACTGAAGTACTGTCTGCTCACTTTTGGCACTAAGGGCTCACTAAGAGATGTACTACATGGCAATTAAATTAAACAAATGGTTTTTTTGTTTTTCTTTCCCCCCCCCCCCAATTACCAAAAATTAAAAAAAACGAGACAGGCTTGATGGATCTTGAGCCAAGGTGCTGAGCTCACCTTCTGAAACACGTCTTTGTCATCAATGTATTTGAAGACGGTGATGAAGCTGCTCAGCTTATCTTCCACCTCATTCTCCGTCATCCCTTTTGCAGACTTTTTCAGCAGATTGTCACAGTACTTGGCGAGCTGTAACAAAGAAATCAGTGTCATACGCTGGAAAGGGAAAAAAACAAAAAAAAACACACCTGCTTTAGCACATCTTTTGATACGGACATATAATGAAACAAACAGCTGATTAGCACCACAAATACCAGTTCAGGTGCTTTGCAGATGGATTTGGGTTCTCTGTAGTTTACTACGGAAGTCAAAGCCTGTAACAGAAATGCACAATAAAAGTCAAAGCCTGAAACATAACCATGCAATATAAATGCCATTTTACAATGCAAGCATAGGCCTCCATAAAAGTCTCATCTCATCTGGTAAACTGATTGATGCCTCCTACTGGACTGAAAGTATAATTACAGTTCAAACTATGTGGACAAGGGGATCAACACGCACGCACGCACGCACGCACGCACGCTCACACCTAATATATATAAATTAAAATAGCACTCAGCACGCTCATTATCTCTTTTGTTATACACAAATATACCTGTAGAAACTGTGTGTATATTATATATATACACACACACACACACACACACACACACACACACACACATACACACTATATACTATATATAGTACTTATGTTTTGATTTACTTAACAAACCATGTCAGACAGGACTAACTAGATGTGCTTTTATATTAAAGAACAAGCCAGCACATGCTATGACGACAAGCCTGAGCTCACCTGATAGGCTGGCACGCTAGCACAGGCTGGCACGCTAGCACAGGCTGGTGGCCATGTATGAGATTTATTTGTTTACCTATATATCAGTGACCTCGCTTCACCCTTTCCCCAATTAAACCTATTTAATAAGAACATGCTGTTTACCTTGTCAAGCGCACTCATGAAATGCTGGTCTCCGTTCAACACTGTGTTAATGAGCTGTACAAATTTACTATGGACCTCCAACACAGACTCCACAAACTGGGTTGGCATCTGCACAAGAGGATAAGAGACAAACTGCTGAAGCGTACAGTAATCAAAGGCCCGATGAGCTGTTCTTTATGCAACGGAGCTCAGATTATCTCCAGTAAATTCGCCACACCAGTCAGTTGTCCATGATCAGATTAATAAGGTCTATTCACTACAAAAGAAGAGACAACCTGGACATTCAAACCGCATGAATAGCAGGCAAGTAACAGCACTGTAACGCCTTCACTCGCTAGTTTCAAACACACGTCAATCATTTTCCTCTAGCAAACTAAAAATCGCTGCCAAGCAATGACAGACATGACCTCCTCCGTGTACCCAACACGGCTAATGCTGTGAAACCGATTTTATGAACAGATGTGATGATGCATTAAAGAAGGCTCCAAAAAAATAAATAAATAAATAAATAAAAAAAATCGCATGCTTTAATCCCCCCCACACGCTGGACGCACATGCAGAAACTCACGTTTTCCTGAGAGAGGTTACTCGTGGCTCGGAGCCCCTCATCGTGCACGTGCACCTGCAGCTCCTGTATCATGTGAGGTAAGCCACTGGAGACGGCCCGGAGCAGCGTGTACATGTTCGCCATGTCTGAAAACCAGCCAGAACAAGCAGCCGTAAATCCCCACCTTCAGCAGGCAGGCAAGGGCTTGGGCCTTGGCTTATCCCACTGTTCTGAGAGAAAGTGATACCTCACAACCATCACCACCACAGCAAACACCGCCGGCCCACTGGAACACCTTGCCAAAATTTTTTTTAAAAAGTCCCGCAAACACTCAGCCGCTGTTTTTTTACACACAGCAGCATAGCATGACAGCAGCGAAATGCCTTTAGCCATGGTGCACAACAATCACACTGACCTGACAACTTGTACTTCCATTCAGACACTCCTGTTTTAGGCCCGGAGCTTTGACTCATTATACAGCACTAACATTAACTGAAGAGAGTTCATTTGTGCTGGCTCTTTTAATCGGTTTTAGCGATTCACGGAGTAAAGAGAAAATGTGGATGTCTGGAGGTAGTCTGCAACGTATGTAGAAACTTGTAGCCAAAAAGGAGGCGTGTCAGGCTGAAGATCAATACTATCAATGTACCCGGGTGCCATTCCACATTAGTAATATAGACTCAACAGCGACTTCATTCATGCTCTCAATGGTGTTAGGCAGGCCTTACAGGTGTGTTTTACACTTGTACTATCACACACTACCCTGCGTGTGCCAGACACTACAACTAGTGAGTTTCTGATCAGAGGGCCATCACTGTACTCACTGACTATTGCTTGTGCTCTGGACCACCCTGAACACAGCAGAGACACAGAGATGGTAATGATATGGTAGTCGATCTGCTGGTAAGAGGTTGTCAAGAAAGGGAGTGTTGTTGAGATTTTTACATATATGAGTGGTCTACAAAGTAAACAGGAACTGATGAACAGTTGCTCACCCATATGTGCACGCGCGCGCACACACACACACACACACACACACACACACACACGATACTTATAAGTCATCACATCATGTATTTTCAAAGCCAAGCTCTATTTTTAGAGATGTTTTCACTGGCAGGACTGCCATATCCAATGCAAACAGAAGGAGGGTGAAAATAACATTAAAGCATTCTTAAAATCACCTCAAACACTGCAACACTGTGTAATGAGTAGCACACGGGTAGATCTGAAGACTGAAAAACCTTCCTTCAGAGCACTCTTCATGTCCAGTGTGAAACTGATCACTTCAAAATATTACAATATTAAAAGCAGGGGGTCCGAGTCCTGGAGATCTTGGTTCTAACCCATGTAAGCGACCCGTCTCTAATACCGAGTCGCCATAAATGAATATCAAGGCATTCAAATAATTATATTAGAGCATGGATAAACTCTGAATGGCAGTAGAATTAGGCTTGAGATTCCCTGATGAAGACAGTTACAATAACATTGTTATTGTTTTAACTCACAATAATTCCTGAGTAATTACAACTCAATAATGCTGCACGTTGGGAAACACTAGGAAGAGACTAACTCCATTATCCTTTATGGATCAGCTTTTGACAACACACCAAACTTTCCACCTCAAAAAGCATTTTTTTTTTATTTAGCTTTTTGTGGTTTTGATTTTATTAATTCAACATTTGCATAAAAGCAGGTGGAAAGTCCACTACTGACAAAACTAAATTACTGCAACTGCATAAACAGGAACATGGTTACCATTTCAATTTATGATCATTCATACTTTATGCTACACCAAACAGGGGTGACTCAAGAATTCTTGGTCAAATTTTGGTAAATTTTGTCGTCCTCGCATCACAATGCGTTTGGCCGTAGAACTACAGCCACTAGAGCCCAAACACTAGAAGTGGAGTGAGCAGAGTTGGGCGAGGCAGTGAAGACAGCAGCATACGCACCGTCTCTCTTCTCTTGTCTGACGATGTTCTGGCACTCGCCGTGCAGAAACTGCAGGTGGTCAGCCACCATCCTCTGTTGGCATTCATGAATGACTTTGGCGTAGGAGCTTGGGTGTAAGTACTTCCGACATCGCACCTCTTCGTCTTTCAACCGCCCTAAAACCTTCAGCCAGAAGACCACAGGCAAGAACCGTAAATAACCAACATGGACGCCAGTGCTGGATGTTGAGAGAGATACATTTTCAGTTCATGTTGTGGTCATAGTTCTAGAATGTCTCTGAATATCAATATACATGTTCAGTATTTTCATGAATATTCTGTCACATAAGAGTGAGAGAGTTCTTCCTACTGTAATGCTACGATAAGTTACCGAAAAACGTACTAGCAGTAAACCATCTGATCTTATAAACGATTCTACCCAATTACTCCAATTAAACACAGATTCCAGGAAGAGGAACAAAAATACAGAGGAAAAGAAGCCGGACATGATGCAAATTATTTACCAATCCATTTTCCACATTCATTTATTTCTATTATTTATTTATTATTTTATTTCTTAATATTTAACATTTCAATTAGGTTTACCACACTGAAGCTCTATCTACACAACAGAAAGAAATAAACAGAGAAGACAAAAACAAACATGAGAAAAGTGCTTCCTCACTAGCATGACTGAATTTTACTGACCAACATAAACAACAGTAAGATAAAACTAATCAGAAACAATAACCAACTTCTTAACACAAGTTGATAGACAGGAGAAGATTCCATTATCTATACTAACAAGCACCCTTCGAGCGACACAAGTTAAAACAATACTGAAACGTTGTTCACGGCGATAGCGTCAGACTGCCTTAGGATTTCACGGACATACTAGTCAGTACAATCCGGACAGAACCGTGTCCTGAGACACAGAGACCGAAAAAGATTCCTGTGAAAATGCAGGTGCACAACACTAACTGTAAGTAGCAAGAATAGAAAGATCCACTAATGCAGAAACACCCTTCGACCTTTCAGAAACTAGCCACCCAAGATGCCAACTTAGCAAGAACATATTGGGTAAGTGATGTAGACTATAGACAAATTGTGAACTCATTACTGCTTTATACTGAAAATAGCATGTGAATAAACATGTTTGTAGACCATTATTGTGCCATGATTAAAGACTGTAGGGATGCCTTGACTAATTAAAATAAATAAAATAAAATATAAAATAACATCAGGTTCTGCAATATTATTACTGAAAAGACCAAAACTGCGATAAAAGCCTTTATAGAGACCACCATCTTACCTTCTCCATATACTGAGAACAGTTGGACTCTTGCAGTAGGTTGGAGGCTTCTTGTTTGTAATACTCGCCTGTTTTTGTCAGAAAAGGCCCTTCAAAGATCTCCTGATAAAACTAGAATGAAGCAACAAAGGGTGTAAGCAACATGGGTGTGGTCCCCATGTGAGCTGCACATCTGCAATACTCACATTGCACATGTTCAGTCTTTGCCCTTGCAAAATACTATACAGAACAAGTTACCTGTGTTTAATTTTCTTAAAAACATGTTGCTTATAGATATTTCGGAATAACAATCCTAAATGCCATAGAAACATGTAGATATATGAAACTGTCTCAAAGAAACCAAAACTCTTCAATCCTCCTTTACCACACCCACCTTTAGAGGAAACTTTTTCTTGTACTGTTCAACATGAACAAAGGAGTTGATAACCCCATGGATTACTTTCTGATTCGGGTTCTCTCCACACCGGTCACTGTGGACATAGTAAAGTTTTATATTAGACAGAATTTTCAATAGAGTGGTTCTGAAATAAACACAGGAGGGATGGGGCACTGATGCTCAAAAGGGAAAAGTTAGTCGAGATGAGCTAGTCACTCATACGCTCAGTTCAACTACCTGAGGAGACTAGTTTGATCATAAACAAATATAAATGCAGCACTGTGAATTAAAGCTTTTAGCCAGATTCAGGTTCAACCTACTTTTTTATTTCTTTCAGAAGCATTCGGATCAGCATGGCTTGAAGAGGCTCAATCATCAGCTTTCTCCACATATCAAGTGCAAGCTGAAAGTATAATAAACACCATTATTTGAAATGTATTATGGTTAAGATGCCTCAGGTCTCAAGCCCACAAAACAATGCAATCTTCAGTCAGTTATCTGCCAGTAGCAACAAAATCAGCTTTCTTTCAGCCTTAGAGCATGCGCTCTCCTAAACCACCAGAGAAGAACAACTGGACTGAGTTTGAAATGAGAGCAGTGTGGTTTTGGCTATGTGGTCTGGGGCTTACCTCTCCAATCTCCATTAGTGGTTCATTCATATCAACCCCACCGTAGCCATACTGAAGGTCTGCTTCGGTCAGTTTGTTTTTCTTTATAAACTGTGTGTTGAGGTACCTAAGGAACAAACAATGGAAAATCAACTAAAAAACAAACACTGAAGTGTCTGTGCCTCCCTCACTGACACCATCAGACACCATGTTCCGCATCTCATGTGAGCAACTGCATAAAATAGTTAAGATCAAAGACAATCATTAGAAGAAAAAAAAATCTCCAAAGCTACAATGAGTCACTGTTGGCTTTATTTCAACAGTTGTTTATTTCCACAGCTGCCCAACCACAGCAGGACAGTGACACTGCCAGGACTCTGACCAGCACTGTGAACTCTAGGACTGGCCTTACTGGACTGGCCTTAAACTTTGACTGGGTTTATGAGAAACAGAAGTGTATTCTAGAAGTCAACAAACTTGATCTCTAACATAGTTTACTGCAGTGTGCAATAAAATCAAATCACTATTAATCCTGATTTACAACTATACAAGAAAACAGCATTTCCAGTTAAAGTAAGAATCAACATTTTCAAGCCCCAACTACAAAATTTGAAATCACTTAAGGGGTGAACTGATACAGGGCCAAACGAATCGATCTATATATCAGTAAAAGACCTATAATGAAATTAAACACCAAAAGGTAAAAACTGATGCTTCCCTCACTACAATGCATCAATTTACAAATGTAAGTACATAACAGCATGTACTGTTTCACAGGAATGTCTCATTGGTATGACAATCACATCTGTGAATCATGAACTGATGAGCAATGTCAAGATTAGCCAAAAACAGGGGAATGAAAAAGTTTCACTTCCACTGAAACCAGTCAAACAATAAAACCACTAAGAATCAAGGCATTTGTAAACCAAGTATGTAATTTGCAATGCATGTTTACATTAAAGCATATAGCCTGTAGTTTTCCATACAGGTTACATATATAATTCATATCACTCTCATACAAATTAAACAATGTTTACATCTGCATTAAAGTTGTCAGGTTTTATTTAAAAAACACCAACAAACAAACCACACGCACAACCAAAATTACCTATAAAAGAAATCTCCACCCACCTGTACAAGCAATCCATGTAGTCAGCACCCTTACTGTACTCCTCCCAGTATCTATGATACATCAGGAGGACTTTCTCCTCAGACTCCAGCACTTTCTGCAAACAGAAAGCTCAGCTTAGCCTGATGTCAGTATCCATATGGAAGAGAAAGGTGAGTTCCAAATAAATATTCAAGTGAATGTGTGCAGAGAGAGATATCATCAGTATGACTACAGACCAGGCTGAGGGCCTCAACGCACCTTATACAGTTGGCGGACATGATTCTCCAAAAATACTTTTGTCTCTGTGTATAGCCGTTCACCCAAGGGTTCTGGGTATGCAACACACAATGCATAAATATCACTGATGACTGGGTTAAAGGAACTAAGGCGGACTTTTATATAGTGGTAAAATATACCATGATGACATTAGATTTGAAGTGCTGCAGTGTGACCCTTACATCTTCAGTACTGTGTAAGTCTATAAATTATTGTACGATTTTATGCAAACTGGCTAAACCTGCTTGGGAAAAAAAATCTAAATAAAATTACAAAGCACTTATCACTTCTTCAGTCTAAACTTTCCCTATCTTTCAATGATTCAGCGTCAAATGCCAGGTAGGATACGAGAACCGATCGTTCCACGTCGCTCTCTCCACGTAATCGAGCATCACAACTGCCTTGATTGTCGTAAGAAGCTTGTTCCATGTCTCATCAAAATCCACCACCCGCGGTTTTAAGGACATTGTGGGGCTTCTACTACAGGCTGCTGATAAAAGAAAAGAGAACAAATTCTAGCAAGTTATCAACTGTTATTGTCAAATGCGCAGTTATTATTGGTAAACACAAGGACAATACAGATTTTATAATCGACTTATTTCATAGTCATCCAACTACGAACCCAGTTTGATAATACACTATGAATACCAGCATAATTACGTAGCATAGAAGCGTTATTTAGCCCATGCAAACATCAAACGTTTGTTTCAAATCTAGACACAGGGCTTTTAAAAGTTTACCAGAACCGACAATATTCAACTGCAGGAATATTTTAAAATAAGGTTGGTGCGCAGGTTATCAACATGCTTTATGAATGAAGGCTATGAAGAATAGCTTAATATATTGGAATAGTCTATGGCATTCAAGCCGAACTTAGCTAGGTTACCTGTTATAGCTGTGTGGATATCAGTCCAAAAGAAAGTGTTGAACGGTTGCAAGAGGCCGTCGTTATAGCACGTCAAAACACATGTAAAAGAGCAAAAGGGAATGAGATTTTGAACCTAGCAACCAGTTAGCAAATCCGTAGACAAATATTTAATTATGCTGAGCTAGATAGATTCGCTAGTCACGGCAAGACTTTCTTCGGCTATTTAAAATGTGCTTACCTACTGATGTACAGCGAGTTAGTTAGCTGCCTATACAACAAGCTCTACTGTTCGGAGGCCTAGGATAGCTAGCGTTAGCTACTCAGTAAGCTATTCTGGCTATTCATTTTAATTGAGAGAAAACTAAGAAGATTTTTCTCAATAATGACGTGAAGTAGTTGGGTGTATACTCCGTTACATCAAGTCGCACCGTTCTTGTTAAGTCGCGTTAACTAGCTAGCCAAGTACCAAAACGCTAGCCAAAATCCAAACTCTATAGCAAGCTAGTTCTCTCCTTTTGAACCCGAAACAGCATCTAGCCAATAAGATAGCTAGCTAGAATAGCTAACTTGGCCGGCTAGCTAGCTTAGCAGCAAGGTTTCTTGCCGAAGCTAATTTGTCATGTAAAACATCCAAAAGACGTTGACCTATATGTATACAAACCGCTAAAGAGACGTTTACAGTATTTAAATGTAATTACCTTTGGACAATGTCACTATGCTGAATAAAACTTAAGTTCCCCTGCTGTCAAAAAGCTTGATAGCTTTCACTTATACCTCGTCCATCGTAGAACCTAAAGGAACGCAATACCGCTTTAACTCGAGGGGTTTCATACTGAAAAGAATTTGTACTTGCGAGTAACTCCTCAACAGCAAAACAAGCAATTAATTATAGAAGAAGATAAATTTCGCAACAATATAAGACATGTGCAAAATATGCAGGTTGTATTGGAAAATAGGTTTGAATATTAATAAACCTATAAAAACAGTTTAAAATACCCCCATTTGACTATGGTGTCGTCGAACTACGGTAACCGGCTCAGAACATTAAACCTGAGCACAGGTTGTGGTCTTCGAAAGACGACGTACTCTATGACATCATCCATTCCTAAAACGTCACAAGGGAACTAAAACAGACTAAACGCTGTCATTTGTGTGTTTTGTGTGTTTGTGTGTGTGTGTGTGGGGGGGGTCTCCAGAAAGAGAAAAGATGTATATATGTATATATGGCCGAAAGTGTTGGCAACCCTGAAATATTTCCAAGAAAAAGTATTTCTCCCAGAAAATTATTGCAGTTACATGTGTTTTGTTATACACATGTTTATTTCCTTTGTATGTACTGGAACAACACAAAAAGCAGTGGGAAAAAAGCCAAATTGTATATAATTTCACGCAAAACTCCCAAAATGAGCCAGACAAAATTACTGGCAGCTTCAACTTAATATTTGTTTGCAAACCCTTTGGAAAAAAAAATCACTGAAATCAACAAGCTTCTTACACCACTCAACTGGAATTTTGGACCATTCTTCTTTTGCAAACTACTTCAGGTCTTTTATATTTGATGGATGCCTTCTCCCAATAGCAATCTCTCCACAGGTGTTCAATAGGATTTAGATCCAGATTCATTGCTGGCTAGTTCAGAACTCTCCAAGACTTTGTTTCCATTCAATTCTGGGTGTTTTTAGAAGTATGTTTGGGGTCACTGTCCTGCTGGAAGACTCATGACCAAGTACGCAAACACAGTTTTCTGACACTGGGCCCTACATTGCAACCCACAATCCTTTGTTAATCTTCAGATTTCATGCACACAGTAACAGCACCCAGTGCCAGAGGCAGCAAAACAACCCCAAAACATCTTTGAACCTTCACCATATTTGGCGTAGGTACTGTGTTCTTTTCTTTGTAGGCCTCATTCTATTCTGTAAACAGTAGAATGATGAGCTTTGTCTCATCTGTCCACAAGACGTTTTCCCAGAAGGATTTTGTCTTACTCACGTACATTTTGGCAAACTGCAGTTTAGCTTTTTTACGTCTCTGTGTCAGCAGTGGGTCCTCCTGGGTATCCCCCATAGCGTTTCATTTCATTCAAATGTTGATGGATAGTTTGCGCTGACACTGATACAGTTCTCTTCTTTCTGTTCTCCATGCTTAGTGTGGCACACAGACACACAATGCAAATATTGAGTCAACATCTCCCCTTTTTATCTGGTTTCAGGGGTGATTTTTATATAGCTACACCTGTTACTTGCCACAGATGAGTTTAAATTAGCATCACATGCTTGAAACAAAGTTATTTGCCCACAATTTTGTCCAGCCCATTTTTCGAGTTTTGCATGAAATTATGTCAAATTTGCCTTTTTGTGTTGTTCCAATACACACAAAGGAAATAAACATATGTATAACAAAATGTGCGACTGCAATAATTTTCTGGAAGAATTTCAGGGGTGCCAACACTTTCAGCCATGACTGTAGATGCTAAATAAGCATGAGATTATCAGTAGTACTGACCCTGAAGAGGATGCCAGATAGCATTTATAATAAAATACGTTGGTTTGGAGGATGATGAGTACAATTAAACTACTGCAAATCCTCTTTGTTATCAGCAATAAAATTTAATTCACTTAAGAGTATACATTGGTTGCATCAGTTAACAAGCAAACAATGTAAATAATCAATGATTAATACAGTATAACTATAATTTCCAATATAATAATTTATTGAAAGCACATGGTAACTTAAGCCTGTGCATCCTTCTAACTGCAAAATGTCAGCATGTGTATGAGAACTCAAAAAGCTCAACTGGGGAATTTAACAGATGCAGAAAAGATAAAGAATCTTTGCAGGGGTGGGGTACATATACATTGTGTTTATTTTAATTAATATTTATGTCTGTACATCCATGTAGGCTTATTGCATACTTTAAATATGATTAGGTTAAAGGTTTCCATTTTAATTCTGTTGTATCTAGAGTATTTATTTTACAAAAAGAAAAATACGTTAACACAGAAATCTCCTATGTTCCACATCATTTCAGTGCCATCATCAGATCTTTATTTATTTGTCCAGCCTAAGGAATAGAAAGTGGGGGGCCCAACAGACAGGGCATAGATTAGCTGCTTGCCTGCAAACTGGCAAATGGTGTTGGCTCAGGAGTCAGAAAACTTATTTGATCAAAAAAAGGGTGATTCTTGGTGTTTGTGATACAGATGGCATCGCAGCAAGTTCTCATAGTTTCTAAAATAAGGAGACTTTCCTCTTGCTTCAGCACGTGTTAATACGATAAATGTTGTGATGAGGGCTCAGTGCGTAAAGAAAGAGTGCTCTCGATAAAGGGACCCGAGTACATCAGCCACTTGTGTGGATCCCTTGTTGATCGATTCAACATCGAATCAAATCTAAAAAAAAATAAATGAATAAAAAAAGACACTGAAGTCTGAACCATGTAAAAATCGGACATAGTTTTGGTGAAACTGTTTTGCTAAAACTCGTTTATTTATTTTTCGACACGTTGTGGGAGGTGGAACCAGTTTATATTAGGAAAATCATAACATTCATTCACTGCTTACATTACGCAGTAATTTGTAAGAACAAATTCATGCAGGATTTGGCTGTTCTTTTATATCAGTTTAATAAGACAAAATGAATAACATTTTAAGTGCTAAATACAGAACTCACATTACCAAACACATTGATATGCACAAAAACAAACAAACAATGTAGTACAATTGGATTCACATATTTTTCAGTGGTATGACTGACTAACTATTATACATTGAGGTATATTTTGTGAATTTACACAAGGTGTATGAATTCAATTCAATTCTATTTTATTTATATACTGTTTTTACAACACATGTCACAAAGCAGCTTCACAGACGTATGGGTCCCTAATCAGCAAACTGAGGAAGAAAGTGGCAAGAAAAAAATTGCTTGGGCAAATAAAGAAGAAAGCTTGGGAGGACAAAGACTCAAAAGGGAACCCATCCTCCACTGGGTGGCCCAACTAGCAACAGTCCGACCTTTTATAAATAAGGTCCACACTTTATTTTATGGAAAGAAACACATTAGCTGGTTCACATGTGGTAACGACTCATCCGCAGGCCGCAGCGGCACGTCCACAAGAGACGGGGCGCATCCACAGGACAACTGGAGCAGTTTCTTGTCAGGTCTGAGTGTGGCGGGTGTAGCTTGACAAACAGACATAAGAAAAAAAGAGAATGATTAAGTCTGTTCAACCTAACGGAAAGCTTTTTCGAACAAATATGTCTTCAGTCTAGACTTGAACAGTGACATTGTGTCTGATTCCTGAACAACTATTAACATATAAAGCACTGAATGTTCACGCACCAACATATCTAACTGAACTGTAAATATTTGTGAACTCACCATGTCTACTCTGATCAAAAGATGCAGAGTGCTTGCTAGTTCTCCAAATAAGATAAACTACCGTGAGTGGTAGAACTTCCTATAAAGCCCCCCCAGTTATGGAATAATCTCCCAATCTCCCAATGGTTTTATATTATATGCGAAACTTAACTGGGAGCCAATGCAGTGTAAATATTTCTTACTTTAGCAATGTTTATGAGATGGTTTGAACATTTTACTGTTCAATTCCTCCCATTTGAAAATATTCATGAGTGCACAATATCCACTTGACCAGCAGATGTCACCCACATGCGCTATGAATAAAGCTAAATATAGTATGTAATAAAGCTAAATATAGAATAAAATAGCGAACCAAACATGTAGTTAAAAAAATTCAAAGCTTGAAAAAACTCGTTTCGTATTTCTAATTGAATAAATTACTGTCGTGGTTACGTTCTCTTCAAAAATGTCCATACTTGGATGCATATTTTTTAGGAAGCACAGAACCTCTCCGGATGTTACGTAAAAGCAGGTACAAAACAAATTCAAAGCACTACACAGTGTTGCCATATTTAAGAATAACATATTTGAAATTGAAACATGGAAGTTTTGTGCTTCATCTGCGTTATGCTTACTGGAGGAACACGCAACTGGCAAGTGAAACAATGTTCTGCGTATGGAAAGAGCGTAAAATGTATGCGTTTAAGTAAATGTGATTCAGTTAAGGGTTATTAAATGTAGTAATTAATTAAGCCATGCTAACGAGATAAAGAGTACATGGATATTTAGCCGTACACATACACACACTGCACCGTACGGTTGAACATCCAAACCAGGTCTGTTGCAACTGCGGTATAGTACATTTGATGTGTTATAGTTAAATACTTAATTATTGTAAGGTTAAAACCTTCACCCTTGTCTGCAAACTCTCTCCATCAGTCTGGAAAGCGTAAAGATTGCCCTTCAAAATTCTCCTCTAAAGTTCACTGGGCCATGGATGGTTACCTGTGACAGTGGAGCCATGGAAGGTAAATTCATGCACCACCTGAAGTTCATAGTTGCTGAGTGTGATGGAGGGTGGATGCGCAGTACACTGACTCAGCACGTTTGTCTTCTTCAGACTGATGGTTAGACTGAAGTGTTTGCCACCTTTGGAGAATTTGCCCATGAGATACTGCAGCTGTTCCTCTGAGTGAGATGCCATTGCTGTGAACAGCATATTCCTGAAGAGCACCTCATTCGCATTTGCCCTTGCTCTCATGCAAGACGGGTTGAACAGCTTACTGTCTGTTCTGAAGTGAACATATAATCCTCTGGTTGAAGAGCCAAAAAGGCTTGTTTCAGCATGACTGCAAAAAGATCCCAAACAGGGTTGGAGCATGTATACAACCTTAACACAGTCAAGACAAAGGGCATTATAATGCATAAAAATAATGCACATTAATTTGACATATGACATATTTTCTGAGACTTGGTGTGCTGAATGTGATTCACCTGTACCACATAATTATACATACCATATGAAGATATGCCATTGTAGTATGGTTGTAGTATGTAGTATGTGGACATGGCTATACTGTTTTGAGTGTATTCCTAGAACAAAACCTGCTAGAATAATTTTTTGGTTTATGTATGGTCTGTGGAAGTGTGGCTGGAACATACCGAAGCAATTCACCCAGCTACATAATTCTGGGAACTCGAGAGGCAGCGTGAATGCTAAGGTACTAGAAGTCAATCTGCGGGGTTAAGCGGAGTATGTGGCAACCCTGTTTTTCAAGTGGTTTATTGATTCTTCAGTCTGTCGACGGTTTTTTTTTCTAGCCTAGCTAGAAGGTTCAGCCTCGTTCCGTCGCATTTTATGTACTACTGAAGCGAGCAGAAGAACCATGGCTGGGATCGCTCGGTTTCGGTTATTTGCACGGGGTGCGACTAGACACCTGAAGAACAGAGTCACTTACCAGCCAAACGGGTGCACACAACGGATATCCACAACTACAGTACGATTTTCAGAGTTTATCGAACCGAGCTTTTATCTCGTTTCTGATCTATCTACTGATGGTTATACTATGAGGTGTTTCAAGCTTTTCCAATGAGTAAAACGAGTCTCTTGTGTTTTATAATGGCTCAGTATGGCTACTGAACTTACTTTGAACTCTGACCTAGCTGGTCAAAGTTTGACATTTTGTCTATTCGTTTATAGTCAAGTTACATTACTCCCTATTAAACTGACAGTCGTCGTGTGGCTGGTAGTTTTGACATGCTTTTAAAAACAATTCTATGTACTATACACATGCTTGCAGATTCATTTTGCAGCTCATGATTAATTTGTATGTATTGTTTTCCTTAAGTATGTACTGTTGCCTTTCTTTTTTAATGTGTCTAATGAGTGGTTTAATGATCCAACCTGCAGGCTAAGACGACTGCATTCTTGATCACTCTACCTCCTATAGTTTATCTGGGATATGAAGCATACAAGAGGCTGCCCTGTGTAGGCACCATCTTTGCACTTGATAGAGGTATTACATTAAATAACATCTAGTTTTGTATGTTTGAAGTATTTTGAAAACAAGTTTAAAAAAAAAAAAAAATAGAATTTACACCATTTACTCCTGACTTCTCAGATTTCATGCATGTGTTGTCACCTCCCTTCAGCTGAAGAAGTTATAGAAAAAGCTGATTACTTATACAGTTGTGGAGAAACAGAGAAACTTTACCAGCTCCTGCTGCAGTATAAGGACAGGTAAATGTTTGTCTTCTCTCTCTCTCTCTCTCTCTCTCTCTCTCATATTCAGATAAGAGTACTTGAAGCTTCGCAGTCATTGCTAAGGTCAGTGTCCGACACTGATGGGAGAGAGTATAACTTGTGGGCAGTGTCCCACAGTGCCCTGAGGAGTGCTGATCTCTGGTTGGTCGTAAGCATTGAAAAGCTAAGACAAAGTCTCTTTTCAGGGCCTACTAAAACTGGCCAAAACTTTGGCGAGATTATTCCTCAGCAAACATAGTCATAGGCTTCAGAGATTTTTATAGACTTTAAATAAAACATGTCATTTATATAGCTTACATAAAATAATAATAAAAATTAAATAAATAAATCAATAAACTAACTTGGTTGCATTAACAAGGGTCTGTTACTGATGCTAAAACATGGCAATTTTTTTTGTGAGAGAATCTCTAGCTAGTGTTTTTTTACTTTGATTTCCTCTTATCTCTAAGGCAGGTTTCAGACAGTTAATCTGTCTTGTTGTTCATTCTGGAAAACACGAGACACACGGCGCTGCTCTGTGTGCAGTCGCTCCTCCTCTCTTCTCCACTCTTCAGTAGCCAAAAAAGGATAGCGTCATAACTGCCAACCAGCTGTGGTTTAGCTGGATGACTAACTTGGAATAATACTAACCAACATAACGTATTACTGGTGATAACACCTTCTTTTGCATTTCCCATTGCGACATCTCTGTAACATGTTGACAACAGTCACTGAAGACCCATTTCTCATTCATCTGATTGGTTTGATAATGCTGGGAGCCTCCCGTGATGCTGGAGAGAAAGCAAAAAAAAAAAAACCAAACCAAAACACTGGGCATGGAGTGCTGCTAAAACAAACAGCCTATTCAAAAAGAACTGGATAAAGGTGCCCAAGTTAGAAAAACCACATTCTAATCTGGTTTTTAGCATTTAGTGTAGCTAGAGCTGCTTGTTTTAAATGTCACTCAAGTGCTAAATTGTCATCAAAGTCCGTACCTGTGAGATGTGCTTTCAAAGCCCATTCAGGTTAATAAGTCATGAATCTCTCAATATGTCGGGGGGGGTACAGTATGTTTTGCCCTGATCATGGAGCCTAGTCCTATTCTCTCTAGTGATGATGCTGAGTTCCTGTGGAGGTTGGCACGGGCCTTGCGTGATCTCTCCTTGCTGCCCAGCATTGCGGCTGAGCAGAAGAAAAAGATGACCTACGAGGCTTTTGAATACACGAAGAAAGCACTGGAGAAGAACGAAGCCTGCTTTGCTGCACACAAAGTAACGAGTGAGCTGTGCTGAATGTCAGTTTTTCTTTACATCGCTGTATCTTTTCT
>JAOXYF010000008.1:15674353-15695968 GCA_028565775.1 Sternarchorhynchus goeldii
TCCAGCCCCCGTCAGCCAATCCTCTTCCCACCCCCTCCACCACTCCCTCCTCCCGTCCCGGTTTTCTTTCGCAGCGTTAACCCTTTCCACCCCAGCAGGTCGGACCCAGAGTACCTACCGTTCCCCCTCCGGGATACAAGCGCCAGGTCGCCGTGGACGCAGTCATGAGGAAACACTTCACCTCCCCCAATCCACAACACAATTAACAAAGACCCCTCGCATCGTACAAACTCACAGGAAACACGAACCAGGAGAGGGCTGGCACAACCAAGACCCCACAGCCAATGGGAGAGTATTTAAACGGCCAGCGCATCCTGCCGATCGCTGAGCGCGGGGCGATGGTCCTGCGGCTGGGCAGAGACACCAGGCTCACCACAGCGAGGCTGGAGCCCTTAAGGAGTCCCCTTTCTTCTATTGTTAGTTAAATGACCCTCACGACCTCCCTTTGAGGAGAAGGGCATGACTGATCCATTATTTCTCAAAGACCATTTTGAGCTCCTTTTCTCTCTCTTCTGCACCCCACCCCCACGACTCACACCCCCCGCTCCCCCAGATCTGGGGCTTTATGGTCAGCGGTGGGGTGACTGACAGCTGGGGGCGGGGCAGGTCCAGTTTTTTTTTTTTCTTTTTTGGAGGGGAGGGGGGGTTTCTCCTCTCCCTGGGCCACTGGTGCTTCTCCCTCACTGGTCAGATTAATGAAATGTTTGAGTACTAACACGCTTCATTTAACAGGTTTAACACTCTCTGCTCTGCTCTCCTGCTCACTCTCCTCCTCTCCGTGCCTCCGTGAGGGGAGGTGTCACTCTCCTCCTCTCCGTGAGGGGAGGTCTTGCTGACCCAGCGTTCCACAGACACAGGAGAGAGACGAAAACAAGCAGGTCAGAGGAGAGGAGAGAGGAGGAGGTGCTGTTTGAGATGCAGACAGAAATGGCTTTAGGTCAAAACAAGACTGTTAGAGAGACTGTGAGTGTGTGATTGTCGGTGCGTCTCTGTGCATGTGCGTGTGAGTGTATGTGAGTGTGTGTGCAGACGTGTGTGTGAAGGCATGCATCTGCGTGCACGTGCATGAGCACGCATCTGTCTACACACGTGAGAACGTGTGTGTGTGTGTGTGTGTGTGTGTGTGTTAGAGGGGAGAGCCTGGCTGAGTATGCTGGACTCCCACCTGCTGGAGAGCTCTCAGACTGAGCTATAAGGGTTGCCATGGTAGAGTTGGGGTTCAGCCGGTTGCCAAACATGTGGGACTGTGCCATGCTGAAGGAGGCCGGTAATGAATTTGTCTGCGCCTGAGAAAGGAAGCAGGAAAAAAAATATGACTGTAAATCACCTGTGTGTGTGTGTGTGTGTGTGTGTGTGTACGCGATGAGAAACACAGCTCTGACTCATGTGAGCTGCAGTCTTGTGCTGGGCTCAGAGGGCTGACGGTGGAGAACAGCCCCAGAACCAGGCACAGACCACGTGCTTCAGGCACTAATTATAGAATTCAATTAAATTAATTATATAATCCAATTAAATCCTTTCCTAAGCAGAGCAGGGGAGGGAAACTACTATCTAGTATTTCAGTTTACAACACATCCATACAAGAATCTGCCACGTGAGGACACAGGCGCGTGAGAATCTGCTGTATTACAACACCTACGTATTGTAAGGTATTTCTAAGTGGCTCTTCTGCAGCACATCCCCATTAATGTGCAGCTGGGGCAACAGCAGAGCCAGAAGACCAGCATGATGTACAACCATGCAACTGCTCCAGCCTGACGTGATCCACGTGTGCACGTCATCGAATGAAACTCATTTAATTAAAAAATGGATTTAATAATAAAAAAATCCCCTAACTCTTTAGAAAACGAGGCAGAAATTGCTAGAAAGAAACTCAGCATATGGAAGGGCCACACTGCTTACCCTCTCTCCTAGCTCATCACTGTGGCAACCAACATGCACCTAGCACGCGCACACCTCCAGCACTGCACCCTCAAAACACAATCTCCTCTCCTCCGTCCAGGCCTTGGGCCAAAGGTGTGGAGGAAAGCCCAGTGAGATTACAAATGGACCTCAGGGGAATTCAGATGTGTTGCATAAGGGCTTACACACACACACACACACCCACACAAACGCACACACACGCGCGCACGCACGGGCGCATGCACACGCACGCAAACACACACGCAAACACACACACACACACACACCCACCCACCCACCCACCCCCCTTTGGCTTTCCTCTTCCCAATAAACAAACAATTCAGCTATTTTGGTTCTGTAATTTTTAATCCTTTATATGCTGGCCTGGTCTGTGAATTAAATTAACTTCATCCACTTAAAATGTTCTGGTTAAATATGAAACCATGTCGCTGTGCTCAGGGTGTTTACACCATCTCCAAGGGAAAAATCCCAAGAAACAGGCCCAAACGAGTGAATTCGTTAAGGAACAGGCCCAAACGAGTGAATTCGTTAAGGAACAGGCCCAAACGAGTCAATTCGTTAAGGAACAGGCCCAAACGAGTGAATTCGTTAAGGAACAGGCCCAAACGAGTCAATTCGTTAAGGAACAGGCCCAAACGAGTCAATTCGTTAAGGAACAGGCCCAAACGTGCTCTCTGCACCCTGGCTAACCTTTAACCCTCCACCTGCGAGTTCTAAGGGAAGATATTCAAAATATGTGCAGAAGCCAATATTCAAACTGACCCATAAATTCAGCTTTTGCTCTTTGGCTTTTCCTTACATGCACGCACGCACACACGCACACCTCCACTCCCATGTCACTCTCTTTCAGGTTCACAGCATCAGGTTGACATCAGTGGCTCTAGGGAGCAGCAGGCTATGTAATGGAGAGAGAGAGAGAGAGAGAGAGAGAGAGAGAGAGAGAGAGAGAGAGTGAGAGTGTGTGTGTGTGTGTGTGTGTGCGCGCGCGCGTGTGCGCGTGTGCACGCGCATGCAAATACCTCATTATATGTGGTCTTTTTACTCAAACTCATTTAAGCTTTAAATGATTTCTGAGAACCATGGCTCAATAATCCATCAACATCCTTCCTGTGTTAAATGACAGAAAAACACCAATACAACGAAACCAGAGAGAGAGAGAGAGAGAGAGAGAGAGAGAGAGAGAGAGAGAGAGATCCTCTCCAATCAGCCCTCGGTTTTCTCTCACAGCACGGTCTCTGCAGTAGCCCTGCTACGATTTCCCCTGCACCCTGTGGCTCTTCCTGCCTACAAAGGAGGAGGGGCCAATAAAAGGGGCGGAGCTGTACATGAGCGACGGCTCCTCTCGCTCTGCGCAGCCTCCCTTCCGTCCGCACCACTGCTCCTGCAGCCGGGGAAAAACTGTGTGCAACCCGGGAACAGCAGGGCAAAGGAGGTGCCCAGGAAGGACAGAGATGTGGGAAATCATGAATACACTAGATATTCTCCAGCATGATGTCATTTTCCAGTCCATAAACAGCACTGCGCACACTGGGGGGAAAAGCTGAAGGAACACAATCTGATTTAAACAATCAGTGCATACATAACTGTCTATAACTAAACAAATTCAGTTGTGCAGGTACTAAACCTTAGCAACAGGGCACCACACACACACACACACACACACACACACAGAGGTGAACACCAGTGTGTGTGTGTGTGGGGGGGGGGGGTGGAGACCGCACAGGCCCTTCAACAGCAAGGACAGCACTGTCTCCCCAGGGCTGGTCCTCACAAATCCCCTGTTGCCGGGAGACCAGCTGTAATGGCGTGGCAGATCAGGACAAAGATCCTGGGGATGTGAGCACAGGCAAAGGAAGAGGAGCAGACGGGGAGAACCTCCCCAAATGAGGAGCAGACGGGGAGAACCACCTACACCCAGTCAATACGTTCACTTCATAAGCTTGAGTAGTGTCTCTCTGAAAGGTACAGCTTTTGTAATCGTTTGTAGCTTGTGTATGAACTTAACTCAGAAACATTAACCCCGCCCTCCCTCCATCCTGCATGCCCTGACAGCTTAACTCAGAAAGATTAACCCCGCCCCCCTCCAGCTCGCTTACCCCTACGGCCAAACTCAGCTACGTTAACCCCGTCCCCTCAATCCTGCCTGCCCCAATGGTCTAATGCAACAGCCACTCACGCACCACCACTCACCCACTGACCGAGGGGCTTCTATAAACAGCCTGGTCATAAACACCCCAAATTATTCCATCGTCCTGCCCTGAAAAATGAGGCGCAAAGCAACACAACCTTCACTCTGTGAGGAACTCGGATCAGGACGTTGGCCACAGCCAACCGTGCCAAACGCAATTCAGCAAACAGGAAGGACACACCGAAGTGAACGACCGGCTCAACGGAGGCGATGATCATTAGTCCTTCCACATGTTGGACTCTCCTGGTACTGGTACAGATCCCTGCACTGTGCAGTGACACAATGATAAGTGTCCAATTTTGTGTAATTGGATTCTATTGGATAACAGAACAGTGGAGACCCAGCGCACTAGGAAACGCACATCCAGCACGGTTCTCACACACTAAACGCAACATGTCACCCAGCTTTGAAGAAAAACCTGTTCCAAGTATTTGCTGGTTCATGGAAACTCATTTTACCATTTAATATAGAAAAGTAATTTGCTGTTCGGAAATGAAAAAAAAAATGAAAAAAAAAAACCCTTCCGGTGAAAGTCACATGGACTAAATGCTTCTGAACGCTTTTCAGAGGGTTTCCCTGACAACCACAACAATCACTGACCAAAGACGATCCAAATGTCCAGTTACAAAAAGAACTTCACATAATCTCACAAAAAATGACTAAGATAGAAAATCACCAAAAACCAAGCAATTAAAAAAAAAAACCAAACAAAAACCCCACAAAACCCAAAACGCCTCCCACAATCAGAAAGTGGCAACAGCTCGTCTGATACAAGACCAGAAGCCGATGGACGTCCTCTGCAGTGAGGGGGGGTTTGGTGGTGGTTTCTCCGCCCCCCAGCTCCAAACATTCCTGCAGAGGTGCTCCACACATTCTGGATCTGACGCTCATAACGCCGTCTTTGCGCCGAGCCACTGGGCGCCATTTACGCTTGTTAAGACAGATAATTGCTTTTTAAATGATTGAATTTCAGGCCCTTTCAATGACTCCTTTCAGCCAATGTTTTATCTGGTGTTTCCATTAAGATGAAAAAGTGGGCAGTGCCTGTTTCATGCATCTGCTTCATGTTTCCAGATTACTGTGTATGGGTAAATGTGTGCGTGTGTGTGTGTGTGTGTGTGTGTGTGTTGATGAAGCACTCACGTGTGACGAGGAAGAGCTGGTGAAGGGGGCAGGAGGGGGCAGAGCTGTGAGGCTGGGCATGGAGGAGACTGCAGACTGCTGATTGGCCAGCTCTGAGGTGGCCACACCCAGGCTACCGCCTAAGACAGCACTAGGCAGAGGGCCGGCTACATCACTGCTGCTGGGACAGGTGGCTGCAAGAGACAGACACACAGACACACACACACACACACAGACAGACAGACACACAGACACACAGACACACACACACACACAGACACACACACACACAGACACACACACACACAGACACACACACACACAGACACACACACACAGACACACACACACAGACACACACACACAGACACACACACACAGACACACACACACACAGACACACAGAATTAAAATGTTCTCGAATTCAAAACTATTATTACTGCATTGCCCAAGTACTATTACACAAACCTGGCAAGACCTCCATAGTCCAGTCCTTCCTCTCCCCGAAATATGACGTAAAGTCTTCTCCTCAGATCATATGGCTTCAGAGCCATTATCTAGAGAAGAAAAGATTAATCCATGATTGTGTGCAGAGCAAACGAGTTCACATATGCAATCAAAACTACTCAAATACTTTCTAGATAAGGCCTTACTTATTTGAGTAAACGTTTAACTTTTCTTTTCATACAAGAAAACGTCAAGAGCACATACGGCATTTCTGGGAGAAAGGCTGGTGCTTGGGTGAGCAATCTGCTGCTTGATCTAGTGTATTTGTGACTTGTGAACAGCACCTACACAGAGATGTGCAACACTTCCTTACTTGCTGGAAAGAGTCTTCAAACAATGTCTGCCTAGACACGGTGATCTTAACGTGGCTGGGTAAGGCATTGGACTGGAGTGAGAAGAAGAAGAAGAAGAAAAAAAACCCCCCACAAATGTTTAAAAAGAAAAATAGGAGCAGTACTGTGTTGAATATTGCATCTAAATGCAGGAGGCAGGCGGACAGGAACGAATGTTACCTGGCAAAGGTAGCGAAAATGAGCTAGTTTCCATCTGAAGCTGCGCTCGTATGCAATCTGGGGTCCTTTGGTGCTGTAGGACAAGTTGTAGAGGCAAGATGAGAGACTCCACTGATCAAAGCTATCTTAAAGCATTTTAAGTGGTTCCAAACAACAAGAAAGTGGGGTCGTTGGAGAGAAAAGAGGTGTGGGAGTGGGACGGACACTCACACGGAAGACTTGCCGGTCCTCGGATCGCTGAAAGTGGTGGTGCGCGTGTTGTGATCCACAAAGTAGCGCACGCCTTCTCGCGTGTAGCGGATCTCCCAGCCTTCTGGCAGAGGGTCCTCATTCTGCAGCCTACAGAGGATAAGAGATGGAACATCAAGAGATGGGGAAGGACACCAAGGGAAGAACATTCAACTGTTCAGGCAGGGATGAAGTATAGATGAAGGGTCCTTGAAGATACCAAGCAGAAAGCACATTGAAGCATCTAAGTATTTCTGGCATGCTTGCTTTGCACTGAAGAGGGTTGAGTAAACTGTGTCCGGGGGTGTAACCAAGTCCTACCCTTGAGTGCGGGGGTCTTCCCATTGGGTGGTCTTGGTATTGTGATTGACAAAGTACACCCGATCGTTTGAATCCACTCGCCGCTCTGGGTCAGCAAAGGGGGTGGGGTGGGGCCATATCCAATCATTACTCAATGGACAGAAATCATTAATGATACAAGACCGAGGTTCACAATGATGTACAGTATATTACTCCAACTTACCCCAACCAGGAGGTAGTGGCCCCAGAGGGTCATTTTCTGCCGACATCATTGAAGCCTGTGATCGAAACGGGAACATTTAAAAAAAAAAAGAACAGAGATGAAGAGAGCAACAATATAACCGCCACTGGAGGAACGAGAAATATATTGTGAGGGATGTGAAGTAAACGCCCGCCGTCCCTTCCTCATTCTGGCCTCCACTTTAACACACACACAGGACTCACCACCAGACGCTCAGCGCTGCTTAACCTAATCATGACCATAGACCTGTAATAAGGTGGAGGAGCATCTCTACGGACCAGAGTCTTTCAATACAAAAGCACTACAGAAGGACGAGGGCTGAGAGCCAGTCCTAATTCACTCTGAATGCTGAGGGGACAGTGTTTTTGGGCATGTTTGTTTTGTGCAAAATTCCTTTACTACAGGTACTGCTCTGTAGCTGTAGAGAGAAACTACTATACACTTCTTTAGTCTGTTCTTGTGTACTATAACGTTAAGGCATGATTAATGCCAACACTTTCAGTGGTTTCCGTCATGAAATGTCATTTTTCATAACATGTTGTGCACCCGTTTAATTTAACGTTCTCTCAAATGTTTGTTTTAGATTTACAATAGAAGTGCAATACTGCATAAACTTGAAACATTTTCCTATTGCCTAATCATATCAATTCATGGAAACCAGGTGACTTATTAAAGATACAGTTAAAGGTTGAAGCAGCATAGAGTGCTGGACTGTGTCTGATGTGTGCACACACACACGCGCGCACACGCGTTGTAATATAAATTACAACTTATCACTTACAATTCACTACAAAACACCATGCTGCCTTTTTTGGAAATGTTAGAGTACATGTCTAATGTATTGATTACTCAATCAATAATAAGAATAAGAATAATAATTAAAAAACAAAACAAAAAACAAACAAACAAAAACAAACAAAACCACACACCTATCCGCTTAAATTCTCCTGGGTTCAAAGGTACATTTCCTGACGAGGTTGCAGGAGTGTGAGTTAAGGGGCGGGCGGGGGGGGGAGTTGGAGGTACTGTACCGAGTAGAGGTATCTCTGGTTGAACTGCTGCATCGCCCCCTGCAGCTGGCTGCGCTGGGACTGCCACTGCTCAAAGTTGCGCACCGACTCCATGGTGGGCCGTTGCCACGTAGTGGTCCGTGTGTTGTGGTCCACGTAGTAGATCCGACCACGGTCGTCTACACGCCTCTCCCAGCTAAACATACACACACACACACACACACACTCATGAAACGTGCCACATATCAAACCTGCGCTCGGGTCAGGACAGCAGGCGTGTGGCGGGGGCGGTACCCTGGGGGTAAAGGCTGCGGTCGTTCCCATGTGGTCGTTCTCGTGTTGTGATCGACGTAATAGGTTCTGCCATGTGGGTCCTTTCTTTGTTCCCACCTTTGGATCAGAGCAGACAAATGAAAGCATTAAAGCTGATGTATGATGTGGTGATGCATTAGAAACGAGATCCACACCACTGAACCAACAACCATCTCGGGCCACGACAGGGGTCTTACCCTGGAGGCAGAGGGTCCGACGTGCTCGCGCCGGGCGCTTGCTGCCGGGGTTTGCCTCCGTCGGCCGTGCCGTTGCCCCCGGTGACCTCTGTCGCGGAGCTGACGGAAGCGGCCCCGGGCGCTTGGCTGGGTGCAGATGAGGAAGAAGATGAAGACAAACTAGCAGCAGGAGTGGCACTGGCGGCCTGTGCGCTGGAGGCAGGCTGGCGTGGAGAAGAGGAGGAGGCCGGGTTGCTAACAGACGCGGCCTCGCTTCCTTCCTCACTCGCACCAGCAGAGGGCAGCACATCCTCCTCTGAGGAGACAGCAGCAGTGGAATTCTCTCCATTAACTAGAGAGAGATGAGAGACAATTGATTAAGATTCTCGATGTCACTGTGAAGGAAAACAAAACTTGTATTCAAATGGAAAATCGATGAATAAACGTACACCAGACAAAGAAACCAGACCTTAAGAGAATGTCTTTACTGTCTTCATAGCTCAACAGAACAGAGGAGGTACTGACAACAGCATGTATTAGACTGCACTTTAATGAACATGAGCCCAGAAAAAAAAGTGTGGCCACTATTCCAAACCGCGCTTGAAAGGAAATCAAGCAGTTGGATAAAGCTGCGTCGTTAACGTTAAGACTGACGGAGTCTGTGGAAGTCACCCTGAGCCTCGGTGTCAGGCATCCGGGAGCACTACTCACCAGTCGAACCGGCTACATCCCTGTCAGTGCACTTTGGGGTGGGTGTGGCCTTTGGGCTGGCCGTCTGTCGCGTAGGTGTGGACTCTCCGTTGCCGTTGACAACAGGGGCGGTGCTGCCCTCGCTGTTCCCCGAAGAAGTAGATGGTGCCTCGCAGTCCATGCTAGTCGTGCCATCATTCACCGAGCTGTGTGGCGCGCGCGCACACACACACACACACACACACACACACACACAGCCAAGGGTGTGTGTAATTATGGGTGTTGGGTGACTTAAGTAATAATGTCCTTCTTGTTTTCCGAATGTGTGTAACGGGGAATTGCCACAGCCTTGACCTGAGCCCAACGAAACGAGTTCAAAAGTGCAGCTCAACTACAGCCCTCCTCGTCAACAGCACCAAGGCAGTTTAACTGCAAACGCAGCATACCATCTGATCATTAAGCACCTGAAGAAAATACATACAGGCAATCTAAAATGAGGAGTTATCGAACGTCTCGAACATTAACGAGAGCGCTCGTTTGCTTTTGACCACCTATGCTGAAAAACTCAGTTGTGTTGTTTAGTTTCTTCTTCAACTAATCAGATTCATGGGGCAGGAAATGATGCTTCGCTCACAATCTGCACCGTGAGTCACAAAGAGCAGGTGAAGTGAGGTAGCTTTCTTTGTCTGTCCGGTGCGAGCAGACTGGGTGGAGGCTGGGTGGAGAGGAGCAGCCCTTGGCCCGCTCACATCTCGACAGGAAGGGGCGGCACAAAGTACTGCTTGAGTTAAGATCTAGGCCAGATGGAACGCCTATATTTTGTCATTATATAGGAAAGAACTGTGTGTGTGTGTGTGTCGTTCTTTATAGTCGCTTCTCCTAACAATCCCATGTTCCTTACCAGTGAGGAGCCATTAGGCCGAAATCATTTACAGAGAGTCAGGTCTTTCGAGATTGATTTCAATTTCCTATGTTAATGTTTATTTAAAAAGTGGGGTCCCCTTTTAAAATGTAACTGTAATGTCTCAGTTTATCCTGATGGATGTCAGACAAAGTTGAGATGCAGCAGTTGGCTAAAGTGCAGCTGGGTCCGTGGTTTCACCAGGAAATGCCAATGTGCCTGTGCAGGACAGGAAGTTCTGACTGCACAGGACAGGAAGTTCTGACTGCTGAGCCAACAGCTTCTCATATCTCAACCACAGCATGAAGGAGGCCCCGAAAGGCCTGCGAGGTCAGCTAATGCTAGACGGCATGCCCCCCCCCCCCCAAAAATAAATAAATAAAAAATACTGGAGACAGCAAACAGGAAAAACGAAGTTGGTCACCTGATGTAGAAAACAACAGTAAAAACTGTGATAGAATCACATTTTCTAAATTTCTTGTGTGTAGAAACCACACGACTGCCGTCGCCATTAAATTAGCCTCCGACAGTTGGAAGTAGGAGACTAGTTAACAGAAAAAGGAAACTAGATTGTTCCTCAGTCTCACACATGATTGTTTCAAAGGTGATTTTGGGTGTTCAGAAATAACAGATTTTCCCTCCAACACTTCCATCCCAGAATTTCTGCATGCGCCGTAACTATGTTACGCATCACTGTTACCAACGTTACCCACAGACAAAGACGTGGTGATCCTGCACTCCCTAAACATGGTCATCATCGGCTTCTATTGTTTAAAAACACAGGTAACATGTTCATTCACAGTCCTGACGGAGACGAAGCCTTTTCTGGTTAATCTGCTGATCAAATGTGACTCGAGTGGAAACATGCAGAACTAAGAAGTTTCAGCTTTTAAATGGCGAGTTCTTAAACTGGCCTTTTGAACGGCACACGCTCTGCCAAAGCAGCATCTTGGAGCAGGGAGGTTTTGATGTCCTTAGGAGGTGAATGTGCAACGCTGCAAACGAGAGCAGTGGGGGCGAGGAGAAAATGACTGAACGACCTGGCAGGAGCTGGGCTTTACAATAACCACAGAGGGCAAGGAGAGACAGCCTGGCAGCTGCCACAGCTGCCGCCCAGGAGGGGGGAGACTTACTAGCAGGGTGGGGCCGATTTTAGGCACGACACGCCACCCTGACGGCAGTGCAGAGCGCGTCAGCCAGCTGTCTGCCGCCAGCAGGCGGGTTGAGAAGGGTAGGAGAACAACGCTTTCATAAATCGGATCTCTGCTCTCGTTTCTCAGGCTAGATGTGCATGACCAAGGTGTGTGAGGGTACCCTCACCCGCTCTGGGTTCGGGTGGTGCCGTCCTCCCCGAGCTCATGAACCGCATCTCCATTATGCTGAGCTTCTTCTGGAATAGAGCAGAAAAAGAACAGTCTGTGTAACAATTCCAAAGGTCTGCTGAACTCACTAGAATAACCTAGATATAAGGAGAGTGGGTGAGAGAGCAGGGGAATAGAGAAACAAGGAGGGGGGGGGGGTGGAAGAGAGAGAGAGAGAGAGGAGAGAGAGAGATGGAGAAGGAACGAGCAGACCACTCACTGGTCGTAGTAGTGGTGGTGCCATCACGCAGTGGCTCCTGGTCGACAGTAAGGCCGTCTAGAATAACAGTGAGCTCTCCAGTAGACACTATGCCATTCTTATTCTCAAGAGTCAGTTTCAGCACCTCCTTCACATTTTCAACTACACACACACACACACACACACACACATTACTGACAGCCTTTCCACCAGAGCAAAACAGAGACAAAAAGCAAAACAAAAGCTACCATCGTTTCTTACATTATGGTTAGCGTCTGTAAACCTCTAAACCAGTTGAGCCCATTGAGAGAAGAAAAAAAAAATAGCCAATCTTAACAAATGAATCATCTTCCTCTTTGCTTAAGCCTCTCTTACAAAACTCATCTCAGCAGCAGAAGTCCTACAGCACATGGTTATGTGAGTCAGAGATAACAGGCATTACAAAAGGTCCAGCTGTTGCAACATCGAGGCAGGCAGCCAGTGCACCCAGACAGGCCTCCACATATGTGGTGAGGAGCGTTCACTCCACCTCCTCCAGGGTGTCACAGCAAGTCCTGGCCCGCAGGAGAAAGCAGTGCGCGTGTGCGTGCGAGCATGAGACGCGGCATGTCAGTGATATCATACGTTTCCTGTCGTGTTGCTGAAGAGCTCGTGTAAGGTCTAGCATGGCTTTCCCCAGCAAAGCATCTGCTTTCAGAGTGTGATGACTCCATACTTTGAACTCCAGCTGTGTGCGCGGTGTTACGTTCCTGCGAACACACACACACACACACACACACACACAAACACACACAGGTCAAAGAGACATCATAAGAAACTATCAGCATGACAATATTCAGTGAAATGCAGAAAGAAGAGCAGATAAAATGTTCAGGTAACTCTGTGAACAAAGATGGGAGAGAGAACAGCCAACACGCTGAGAACAGAGATACCAGCAACATTGTGTGTGATGAGTACAGTCTAATGGAGATATGAGGTAGGTGCTTCCACAATAGATAGTGGACTACGGCTCTGATCCCTGCATTAGTATCCCATAAGTGTAGCATTTCACCATCTGTTCCCTACAGTGGCTCACAAGGTCACAATAGAGCAGCAATTTCACAGCAAACAAGATAAGATCATTTCATTAAGGGACATCACCACCAGAACTGAACTGATGAATCAGAACAGATTTTATTCATCAAGTTAGCACTTTTTCTGCTAAGCAAGTCTTCCTTATCTGGGTCTGGCTGACAGACTCACTCTTAAGGTCAGATGTGGCAGCTTAAGGTAGCTACTGGTAAGCCAACTACTATAAAACCATTTTAATATTCCATTAATCTTGCATTAGCTAGCTAGTATTAGCAACTCTAGGGTCTAGAGCACATCTATAAAGAATAATTGTGATTCATGCTACTGTGTAGTTGCTTAACCTTTGTTCCTGTTCATAATTATGTATTTGTGCTGCTCCATCCTACTCTGTGATCGCGAGACGGCCTCCGAGAGGCATCTGAGGACATGGCAGACATCAGGCGCTCGCTCCCCCCCAGCCCCGTCCGCAGAAATCTCCCCTCTCCCGCGCTTACGCCACTTCTCTCCTGTGACTCAGAGGTGGGAGACGCCGGAGGAGGGGTGTCGCCCCACGGCCACCTCCATCTCCCACATGCCTCCAGACTCATTAGCTCGCACCACGCGGCGTGTTAAGCACTATTCTGTCCCACTAAACACCTCTAAAATCGGTACGAAGGACAAACTCTCCACCCCCCCCACCCCCACCCCCCTGTTTGCTGCAGATGATCGAGGCAGTTAGTATTCCGCACACAGGGGCTCTGCCCGAGCAGCCATGTGCTGGTCCCCCTCCATCATCTTCCCTCTCGTTCTCCTCCATTAGCTCCGTCAGCACTCGGAGAGCCTGGAGCCACACTCCTACCCTGCCGCACTCCGGAGATCGGACAAACGCAGCCCGGAGCGAGGCTCGGACAGCCCCGCCAACAGCCAAACACACACAGATAAGCACATAAATCAAAATAAATCTGTCTGCATAAAAAGAAAGCATTCCACAGCATGGCAATGCTGTTCAGGACTGTTAAGAGGAAGTGATGCACGGAGAGCACTGCAGCGACCGACTCCAACAGCGCTGCAGTATTTCCTTTAATCACACACTCAGACCAAAGCAGAACCCTGCCTAAAAACGGCATGGGTAGCTACACTAAAAATGACACTAGACTGCTGAAGTCAGGCGCCCCAGGACAGGCCCTCACAAGTGCAGACTTTTATTGTTTGTTGACAAAGCACAACTTTTCAGTCCACAGCCTACAAAATGTTTTCTGACATGGCCCTCTCCTCTCCTGTGAGAAACCTACAGAGCCCTCAGAGAAGCCAACACATACCATACTCTAGCTAGACACGCCTGTGGGGAAACGTTCCCTCTTTAGATTTCACAGAAACATCACGTCAGAGGGGAAAAACCAATATAAAAAGAACAAATACCAAGAAAAGAAGGTTAAAGCCATGCCGAAATACAACAGAAGAACCAGCAGGGTGGACATACGAAACCTGCTGCTAAAAAAAACGGACTAGAACAGGGATGAGCTACAGCTGGACTGTTTGCTCAGTCATACTCTCCAACCAGGTGTCATGATTAACAACCCCACAGTGTACACACACACACACACACACGGCATTATTATACATGTTATACGGCAGCAAAAGATGGGAGTCAAAACTGTAAAAAAAAAGTACACAAGATTCAACACACAGGTAGTGTTACTCATTAGAATTTACAGGAAAAACAAAAATGATGGGTGTGGAGATATTCAAAATATAAGATTCCCTCTGTACCTCTAAGGCAACACACCTTAAGGTTTCAGAATCTAGAAAAACACTCTCTCTCTTAAGAACAATATGTCAAAGAACATTTGGTCATGTTCTGAGCACCACATGGATAACGGAGAGAACCTTTGAAATGCCAGGCTGCTCAGAGCGTGCTCCTGGTGTGCTGGACCAGGGAGATGCGCTTACAGAGTGAGGTGCTCCTCCCACTTGGGACTGGAGGAACTGTGAGACTTGGCCGTCCTCTTGCTCTCTGCCTCTGCCGTCACCTCCACGTAAATGGCCGTCCCGAACCAGTTCTTCTTCCTCTTGAGCTTGGCACATGAAACTGAAGCAAAATGGCGGCGGGTTTAAAACGGCCAAAAAGTCATGTTGGCAAACTTCATGCTACACTCATAAGTACAGGCACATAATACGTCTGTGACCAAGATATTTGTCGATAATTTTGAAGCGGACTACGTAGATCTGAAGTTATGCTTTTTTTTTTTTTCTTGGTGACTTTCTAGTCATAGGCTCTTATACCTGCAAAGAGTCAAGGGGGAAAAAAATGGAACCGAATATTTGAGAAAGGTTAGAAATTATGTTCTTGTCAAATGCAAAAATGATTTCATGATTTCAGAGTTTGACATGTTACACCAACTGCACTTCATTTTACCACTGCATTTTATAGAAAGTTCAAAATACAATGGGTGTGTGATCAGATACAAATAAGGGGCAGTAAATTACTAAATTACTGCTTACTGTACAAGCCCCCCCCCCAAATTAAATATTGGTATACCCCTACACAAAACTCCAGCACAACACTTTCAGCACACCCAGTGTGGTGCATATTCACTTCGGAATGTTCAGTTCAAGGCCAACACTAAATCTAGTGCTGGGGGGGGGGGGGTGTCCCCCTTGTATAATACTTCAACTGTTTGGTTTCAGGTCTGAACTCCTCTGTCCTTACCAATGGCATGTAGCTGTGACGTCCCTCCGTGGTTATTGCTACAGTCAGTTCTGGATGAGCCAGTGGCCATGTCACACGCAGAGGTGGAAGCCTGAGGCAAACAGAACCCAAGGGTGAGGAAAAAACAGCAGGGAAGAGGCGACCCGAGTCGAGGCGGAAACCCCCCGAGAAAACCGTACTGCAAAGTGGACCAAGAGGAAACGGATGCAGTTAAAGAGCCTTTACTATAACCCTCAGGGTGGGGGTGGAGCCCAGATAGGCGGGGCGTCAGAGCGACAACCCAATAGAGGCTCCTCGGACACACGGACGAATAAGGACTGCACTCACTCAGGGAACCAGGGAGTCCTCGGTACATGCTGACCGCAGCAAACCGCTCCAGGAGTGCAAGGTGCGCTTTCTTGCAAATCATTACCTTAAGTGGAGCAGTAGGATTATATGGGTCTGCGCTCCAAAGTGAGCCCGCTTTGCCCTACTCCCTCCACATTATTAATACCACTAACAAAACAGATTTGCAGGTTAAAATGTTGTCCAACAAGGCTCAAGCTAAATGTAACATTTAGTACAGAGGAATTTGGTCAGCTGGATGCTACACATCGGAAATCTGAGGTTTCATATCCATTTCTTTGCAGAATCTCCCCAAGCAATAGCTGTTTTTGCAGAACATGCTGAATATGCACTCGACTTAGCAGGCGGTCGGAGGCTGATCTTGGTTTACTCACAGTAGGTACGTGCGAAGCCCTCCAGATCCTTAGCCGATACTGTGGCCCATGGTTACCACTAGAGTGGGAAACAGGAAGCAGTTAACGAGGGTGTCAACAGACGACTGAAGGCTGGCAGCGGACGAGCACAGAGCGCTGCGGGCGCCGCTACGCTGAACCTCGCACAGCTGCATTAACGCGGAGACTGTGAAGAGGGCTGAGAGCGAGCACACGCACACGCACACACACACACAGTAGGCTCTGGAGGCAGAGCCGGGACGGCTTTAAGCAGCTGAAACAGAACCCAGTTAGGGCGGAGGGAGCTCCACGTTGATAGCAGGGCAGATGGGGATGGAGGACCGAGAGAATGAGCAGCATCAGCAGCACCAAACTGTCAGTACACAGGACGACACACATGCTCCCTCCCTCCCTCTCACGCAGGACTACTGGGACACTGCATAAAGAGCATACACCCTCCTCCAACATTACTGGGACTCTATGGAAGGAGTGAAGAATACATGCGCACACAGTCTGATATTACTAGGACACCATGTGATCCTGCAACACACACACACACACACACACACACACACACACACACACACGGTAAAGGCTGGAGAACATAAACGAGAGCCAAGCACTGATATCCTTCAGAAGAAGCTACACATTCTGGCTTCGGTTTCAGCAACCGTTGGGGTTCTATTCTTTGTGTCACGTACAGAAAAACAGCAGTGCAAGCAGATTTAAACTTTACTGTTGACCCTAGAACCGCACAATGAGTTTTTGTGTTAGTTAGTCCACCCTTGTAGGTGTGAGCATCACTGCTTTTTTGGCAAGATGTAACTAGGTGGCAGTGAACCATCTACACTGAACCACAGAAGACAGCAGCACTCTGAGAAGATTTGAGTTTTAGCATTTAACCATGTCCATTTCATTCCATTCTCATATTCCTAGGTACAAGTTTTAAATGGCCAAGATGAACGGCTTGTACATTACATTTCGCAAACAACTGGTTCTGCAAACAGACCAACTAGGTGGATACGATCAGATTTCACATAATTTAGCTCAACAATACACACATCAAGGCTACAGCACCTTAGTCTTGGCCTTTTGCAACAAAAACTAAGCATTGTTCTCTGTAATCGGACTCCATAATAAAGCGTTTTGCTATTCAATAAGCATCTACAGCTCTCTAACAAATTAGAGGACCTGGCACCATGCAGACCGACAGCGCACTGACCATTCTCTGCTATGGATTGTCCCATCAACACAATGAATTCAGCGTGGTACAGAAACACTTACACAGCATTATACTTTTTAATACAATTTTGTATTCATTTGTTGAATAAATGTACACTTGTACTATAATAATGCGCTTGATTTGTGTGCAGGCTGGACAGGCTCAACTGAAATCCTCTCTCTTTCCTCGTTTCCACAAAGGCTTCTCTGAATCAAGATGGAGACAAACTCTTTAAATACAAGACTTCAAACGTTCTCCCGTTTTTCCACTTTAACTTTTCTGTCAATGTATAATTTCCTTGTTGGATCATTGTTTACTCTTTTTAAAAGCTTGTGTTCCGTTGGCCACTTGTTCCAGTGAGCCAGCATGAAACATCAGCCCAGGTACTCTTACATTACACAGTAGTCATATTGTTCTCGCTCTAAGTAGATGACTCATCACTATTACTGCAAACCAACAATGCCCGGGTTCAGTGTACCAGGCTGTGGACTTGGCCACGGGAACAGAGCACCAGCAGAGAGAGGGTAGGAAGGTCTAAACGCCCAGTTACCTGTGGTGTCCTGAGGCCCTGACGAGAACAAACCACCAGCCAACCCCATCGCAGAGTCAATATCGTCTTAAGGCTTTGACCTGAACCTCTTACCGCAAAGTTACACTGTGGCAACCCAAAGCTGTTATGGTGGCTCAAGAGAGGGTAAGCTCCTTTCCTCTAGGAATTTAAAGGGATCCGTTTCATGTAAAAACGGAGGAACCCAGCAGCTACAGTGAACGAGAGCACAAACCCACTAGCGAACTCTACATTCATTGCTTATCAAAAAGGTTTGTTGACGGAACCTCGTCAGCCAGACCACATGGCCTCCCTGCCTTACGCAGCAAAAGGAAGCTTACAGAGGGGAGGCATTCTATGCACAACAGTTTCAACATGCTATCAGGAAGAGAAGAAACACAGCAAGCTCCAAACCAAGGCTACACTTCACACCTTTAATGCACGTCAGGTCCAAGGTCGATTTCTCTTCAAGTGTCTAAACCTAAAGTTTTAGGTTAGTGCACATAAGTGACAACAAGCAAAACGGGACCAGATCAAGAACTACATAAATATGATTCTGAATTTTGACTTCAAAAGTTCTGGACACTTACTACTGTCTTCAGTTAGGAAGCCACACCGAGACATTATGTACATAAAGGAAGAGGGCTCCAGTAGTACGGCAATGAATTCAGGCCAAATTGAAATTGCAATCATGACAGTGGAAAATCTTGAAACGCAATACAACGGCATAAGCTTTCTAAAGCAACATATGGGACAAGCAGCAAAATGAAAAGCAATTTCTCTATAATACAGTTTTTCACATTGTTTGACCTCTTTATTGAAAAACAAAACATGCGGCTTTGCAAAAAAAACAAAAACAAAAAAAAAAAAACTGCTGACTGTGTCAAACCTGAATACAATCCATCTAGAAATGTAATCAAGGCACATCTATACGGTCGGCCACTTCAAGCATGTGTGCCACATTAAAACACTCACTGGGCTGAACACAGTGAGGTGGAGCGCACGACACTGCATTCAAACAGTGGCATGTGGAAAATGTGTCGGCACGGAGGGACCCATTACAAGGTTTTAGTGTTGCTCGATCTCAAACGCGTGCACAAGTGTGTATTTAATGAATGAAATGTCAAAACTGAATCCAAACCACCGACACATACATTCAACTCTCATCTTCATTGCTTCCTACCGTGGGCAGCTGTGAATGGAGCAAAACAACACAGTACTCATCGTTCATTTCGGTCGAGTATGATGCAGTATTTTAGCCAAACTACTCCTAGTCTATAAAAGTAATGGGTAAATTACATGGACATAGGCTAATCATGAACAAATGCAGCAGATTTGCTAGCAATAGCTAATATTAGCTACATTGAAATGCAATGTCGGGCAGCTAGCTAAGCACACAACACAAACGCGTGCAATTTAACGTCAATGGTGATATACGTACAGACAGTTACTACAAACTCAATCATGCTACAGTACATCCTCGAACCGCTTCGTTTCGATTATGACAAAAATATCGTAAACAAGCGGAAGACCACATGACAGTTTTATCGAACCTCTACCTCATTTCTGCAACTATACACTGGCATGAAGGCGAGCAACATCCCCACAATGATGCTGCCACCACAGGGATGGTGGGGCAAGCCAGGGGCAGTTTCTGTTTTTCAGCGGTATCTTCTATTCTGCACAAAGAGTTCGATTTGTGTGAATAGCAAGCTTTGTAATCAGTACAATACTATAAACACATCTATTATTATGATAGTATTAATAAATTAATGTATTACAACCTCTTACAGAAGGTATGTGTTTGCTTGGAGCGAAAATACCAATACTGTAGTCTATATTTTTTTATACAAACTTAGTTTGTGTTACCACAAATAATATTTCAACTGGAAATCATAAGTTAGATTTTTGTGTTCATAGCTAATATCTTATTGAACAGATGTTTAGAGTAATTTAAACTTAATTTCAATCAAATCTTCTGGGCCCCCCCCCTCGACCAATGGGTTTTTATACACAAGGAACAGTCATGTGGACGTGAGCCTAGTTTCCTCAATTAGATACAGCCATAGCCAAATGCCAACAGCCATCGTCGTCTTACACCTGCAATTTGAACACACGCTGAAGCTTTACAAGAGTACACCACCACCAGGCTCCTGCTCCGATCCAAACCTACCCAACGCAAGAACACAAAGATCACACTCAGACAGTAACGCTGCGTCATGATGTGTGTCCGTCTGAGCGGATCACCTGAGATTGCTGAAATTAATAAGCATCGCTCGTCTTCCTGTGCTCTTCGTGAGATACTTTGGACAGCTGATTCATCAGTACATTGAAAACAAAGCTCAGGGTTGACCACGTGCGACCAGATTTCTAACCTCCGAAACTCATTCACAAGCACCCCCGTACGACACCAAACCCATCAAAGTGTTGATGTTGCCCTGCTGACTGCTCGCTCTGTACCATCCTCATACCACAGCACTGTACACACAGCCACTGCACTTAGAAACAGCAGAGCAGCTAATTACCAATCAAATAAATCATTACCGTCAAGAGGAACAGCCAAGGCGTTCAGTCTGGGCAGCTCCCGAGGAGGTAAAGTGTACTTTAAAATGAAGCAGTAGCCTCAGCTTTTGTGCCCCTTTAGACATGGAGTTCCACTAACAAAGCAAGTGTCAAACTTCGTCCGACACTACCTCCAACTACACACAGCCCTCCTCCAAGTCCTACGCTAAACCTCAGTAAGTTAATATCTGTATCTGAAATGGCCATCTATGAAAACCGAGATCCCTGGGCAAAGGTGGTAGCCCTGAGAACAAAGGACTCTCACCACACAAAACACCACACACAGTAGGTCGGAAAAGGTGGCCACGGAGGTATCTGCTTCTAATTTGGTTCAAGACAAACATATTTCTTCAAAAGCAGTGCTTTTTGCTCAGTCAGCCTGCACATGGAATACAGAGACAGCTTTGTGCTAGCTTTGCCAATTAGCGCTCCCTCTTTAGAGAGCTTCTGAAGTGTGTTTGGGTCTTACACCTTGCCTGTTTGCCTAGGAGGCTTCCTAAGACTGAAAGCTGGCTTGTTAACAACAGACTCCACACACATTGCTACCACGTACCACACACACACACCCACCCACCCACCCACCCACAAAAAACAAAAAAATGTCCTAGCATTTTGCAGTTTATTACATTTAAACCATATCAAGTAAAAACAAGTTTAGAAAAACAATATGACATTTGTCAGAACATATAATGTGGAATCTAATTTATGCATCTAATCAATGAGTTACTAAACCACTACTTAAATGTACCCAAAGAATTTACACTTGAAACTTATGGTCTAACTGCTCACTGTTAAGACAGGGGTGTACATCTCTGATCCTGAAATTCTACAGTCCAGCATTGATTAGCTAAAGTTTCAGCTACTCCACTTTCCCCAATTTAACACTTGAAGATCTTGAGATTTAGCACATGTGAATATTGTGTCTACTGTGGAATGATGCATGGCTTTAGGACTTGAACTCTGTGCCTCTACACTGGTGAGTTAAAGCCATGGGCCATTTAACAATCAAAGGAGATCACAACAGACAATGAAACTGAAACACTGTCAATTTAAATGCGCTCTCATAAAGATAATTAAAACTAAGATGACCCACATACCCTGAATCGGAGAGTACTCCACAGTGCTGGGGGGGGGGGGG
>JAOXYF010000008.1:15703582-15720127 GCA_028565775.1 Sternarchorhynchus goeldii
CCGATAGCGCATTTCCTCTTGTATGACTCAGCTTCTTTCCGATTCTCAAAAAGTGGGACTGCATTTCAAATAAACCAGTTATTGGCCTCTGAATCAAATAACCATGGAGTATACAAGATCTATTACAGTCAGACCATCTTCTGCTGGTCATGCTGAATGCCACCAACAGATTCTCTCTCCTCAGTTCCCCAGTAAAATGACACCAGCCTCAAGTGTTCTTGCAAAACTCCAGACTGCTGGGCTTGGAGACTAGGGGAAGACCCTTGGTGTATGGAGAGGATGGTCTTTCACACCAGGATCAGCGCAGCTGCATATGCACTGCACAGAGGACAATACAGAGCTTCTTGGTACATTAATCCAGTGATTAAGTAAAGTGAGGACCCTGGGACAAACACAGAGCCAAGTGTAATGCTGTCATTTTGGGATCCGGACAGGTGCTACTCAATGGCATCTACATACGTTTCTCAGAACTAATGAGATCTTTGGGTATTGTCATCAGGGCTTACATGGTCAAATCAATGCCCAAATGTCACTCTGCTTGGTCCTGAAGTACGTGCAAACACACACACCTGGAATTTGAGTACTCGTTTGTGGAGAGAAACCACCAATTAGAGCAAGAAGCAGGTGCTGCCCTTTAGACTGTTAGGTGTTCAATAGTTAAAATTAATGGAATACCAACTAGTTTGTTAGCTAGGATAGCTAGCTAGGATAGCTACACTGGTAGCCCAATTATTGTAATTAGCTACAGTCCCATTAGGCCACACTGTTAGTGTTGACAGTGTGTTCATTTGCTGCCTTTTCTTTGAATGCTATACACACTCCTGCATAAATGCTGTAACAGGACACTACACAGCTCCTCTAAAAGGGATGTGGGAAAAATAATTACTCACTTGATGAGACCTATTACTTCAATTGGATATCACTTCTACCTATTTTAATAACAGGAAAAAATGACCTGCATATTGCATAACCTCTCAGTCCATAGCCTACATACTGGCACTATGTAAGAAGGCAAAAGAAAATCTTACTTTGCAGAGGATAACATTATAAATACTTGATACTAGAGCAACTAATTTTTCATTAATGTTGCACATGGGCAAGACTTTGTTTTTTACAGTGCCAAGACAGAACCAGTAAACAAGTATGGATCAGAGTGCTTATGTGCAGTTAAAGTCAAAGTTCAGTGATCCAGAAACACATTACAGTAGCTCATGCAGTAACTGTTCCTGACTCAGTCGAAGAAATGATTGACACATGGTTTGAATAACAAATGCTGACTAGAACAAAACGCAAACCACCCCCACACAAACCATCCAGGCAAATCAAGTAAAGCCTTTCCCTGTCTCAAAAACCTTTCCTAGTTCATAATTTCAATTATTTTTCCAACCAATTTTGAAACTACATTTAAAAACTGTTAGAATGCATGAATATGTATATGCTATGTAAAGTACTTAGCATTTAACACCCAGCATCTACCATAAGACTGTAAGAGGTCGTTCCCACTTCGCAAGCAAACATCAGCCAAAAGTCAAGTTGGTTTAATAACAAGAGAAGATGCATTCCTATTGGACAATACTCAGTTCAGATAATAACAAATCAAAATAAGTCTAATTAGTTAAAGCTACAAATTATGTGGTGCTCTCTATTCTAAGAACACTATGAGAGACACTAATGACAACCAATATGAACAACCAGCAGCCAGGCCTACTTTTCTTTATTTTGGCACCAGCCATCAGCACATACCACAGGGTTACAAATATACATCTCCAACATTCAACAGCTGTTTCGTCTATAAAGAAAATAAACACCGCAGAGAGAAACAAAGAAGGAAAACATTTAAGAGAACCAAAGTGGCTCCTCTAGTGACCTCTCACTATAACTAATTTGCTCCCAGCGTGGAGGTCACAACCGACAAGACCAGAGGGAGACCACCACAGAGACTACTGTCTGACTATAATACAACAGTCCATAAGGAACCAAACAGTAAGAATTTCAAGAAAGAGGGAAAAAAAATTCACCCATCAGCTAAACACGAACCCCTTACAACGTAGCTAGTGGTTTATGACGAGGCCAGTGGTTGGGGGTTAATATTGCTTTTAGATTATTGAGCGGGGTACCTTTAGCCTACGAGAAATAGCTACCTAGATACTATTTGCTCACAAATGGATTTCAATTAGGCCTACCATCCTCGTAAATGAATTGTAGGGGGCATCTGAACAAAGTAAATGACTACAGCCTTATTTGCTAGCCAGCTAAATTTTAATTGTTATAAGACATATTTTGGCATTGATGTCGAAGTCTAAAATGACATAGCTAGCCATCCAATTATGCTAGAAAAGTTAGGTACAATCACATAATGCATTGGCGAGCAATGCCCATTTTATATTGATGTAGGGATGCTGGTCGACAAAACACTTACATTTTCAAATTGTTAGGCGTTGTACGTTAAACGGTTACAGTTAGTGGAACACAACTAGTTTGTTAGCTAGGATATCTAGGTTTGCCACACTGGTAGCCCAGTTACTGCAGCTCTAGCTAGGTTAGCCAAATCACCGGGTCGTACTGTACTAGGTATCCTAGCTGAGTCTACTTTGACCAAGAGCAGTTAGCTAGCGAGATATATGACACGGTGCACTTAACAGATAGCTAACTAGCTATCCAAGTATATTTACACCAAGGAGTTCAGCTGGTTATGTATGCATCTTGGAGGGAACTTGGCTCACGTAGGTAGCTAGTTAGCTAGCCTTCAAGATCGGTCTGTATATTGAATTATCCTACACGTCCCTTCGGCAGTTAGACAACTTAGTTTGAAGCTAGCTAGCTTTCTAGCCAACTAGCGTTCTAGCAAACCCAACTGGTTTTAAATAAGATAGGACTATATTGTATCTAGAGAATGGAACCGATATTTGTTGTTCCTTGCTAAAAGCTAAACGAGCTGTCTGGTGGTCGTGGGTAGTCACCTAATTGGCATTCATCATGTGTTTTAGCTAGCTACCAAGCTAGCTAGCCAATACAACCGGCCACATTTACCGAGTTTTAGTTTGCTCATATTTTCAATGTTCGTGTACTTGTGGGACAACAAACGACTAAAACAGCTAGCTAACTAGCTAAGGGGTTACAATGCTTACACAATGCAAATTATGCAAAAGCAATATTGGCAAGGCCTACGCTACTGAGCGCCATTTTTATTCAAACAGGAGTGAGTGTGGCATAGAAGCTAGTAGTCGCCTTGATCAAATAAATCCGAATTAGCTAGCTAGCTGGCTCGCCGAGTGGCTGGCTGGCTTGTTTGTTTGTTTGAAGCCATTGAACGTAACTAGCGTTATCATCGATGATTTTATAAACAGTACACGCCAGCTGTATACTACGGATACAGGTACTGTGGTTGGCTGCGAGAACATTACAAGCTTGTCTGCAAGCAAATTAAAGCGGTCAAATCAGAGCTTTACACAACTTACTGAGTCAGTTGCTCCTCGCCGGAGTTCGCAGTGTTTTCCTAATGTGCTTCTTATCTGCTCGCCTAGGCTGGGCGGACGAGTACGATTGCCATTTCTCAGTCCACTGACAGGTTCACGCCGCAGCAAAATCAGACGCATTACGCGTCTGACGTCATTAATAGAACGCGGTAACGCGTCTCACGCTGCTGTATAAAATATTGCTAAATGTTTACCTAAACTTGGCTAAACTAATGTGATATTTGTACATGAACTGTTTATTTTAATGAATGCATTAAAGAACATGCTATCTGGGTTTTTTGGATTTGTAAACGAGTCTGATTGCATTAGGAAATATTTGATATTTGCGAGCAGCTTTAAATGTTGGTATTCTGAGTGTCCCTGAAAAAAGGTTTCAGTTTATTTAACCAATGTTGAATTAATCAATGTTCTTTTTTTTCCGTTAACTTATGCGCATAAGTGATGTCATAATTTTGAGACTTCGAAAAAGAAGACGAAAACGGTGCGCGTGCGTAATGTCAATCGGATGCGATGTGGATGTGAAACAAACATGCCTGAACTCATCAGAATCCTAATAGTCTACATTGCGTTCTTGGGCGACACATGGTGTGGAAAATACCGTTTATTACGAGAATGCATGTCTTAGTAAGATTTACTTTTCGATTTCGTTTTACTGCAAATGCGTGAGTAAATTACCACTCTGAGTTGTTGTTTCTTTCAGACATTTCCATTTCACAATGATAGCACTTCCAGCTGACCAAGGCAAATGTGGCAGGGCAGAAATTCGCTAACACTCATTATGACATTGCCACATTCAAAGGCACTGAACTCTGTCTTACTACCAGTGTTTGTGTGTGGAAATTGCATGGAAATGTGTTTTATTTTATACAAAATGTAACAATTTAACAATGGGTGGAACTCAATAATTAGGAGGGGTGTCACATACCTGTGGCCATATAATGTACCTGTAATATACATAAAGTTATGACCAACAGATGGCACCACATTACCGTATTTCACTGAGTCACACAAATTCTCAGCTTGCCCCTTCTAGAAGCAAACGGCACGATCAACATATGGTACTTACAACAGTGTTCTCTGCCGCAGGGGTTGTATGTTCTCTTCAAGAACAACGTTTCAGCGTTCCATACTGGTTAAATGAAGTAGTACTTCAAGCATTTTTCTTCCCTGAAAGGACTGCAGAAGGTTGTTTCTGACTTATCTCAGACTTAGATATTCCTAGATGGCTTGGTTATACAACGTATCAAAGTATCAAAACCGCAAATGAACTCCAGTAGGTAAGAGCTCATTAATAATATTCTCATTAATAACTGGCTGGCCTATCCAGTTCAACTGCATTACCATGTTCTGGGTGTAACTGGGCTCCTGTATATTTTATATGGAAAATTTCATTAGCATAAATAAAAAAGAAACAAACGTCTTTATCTCTCTAGCTCTCTTCACCGGTTTACAGATCCATATCATATGGAAGTGGTCTGTCTTCCTCTCACCCATATGTTCAAGGAATAATACATTATGTATATTGTGAACATCATGACCATTAGCAGTGGATAATCTGGACACAGTCTTATACAGGGTTCTGTATATACCCCCCACCCTTTGCATGGGACAGTGTGAGGTGATTCCAGATTTATATCAGACTCGGACGTTTTTACTATTTTGATACAGAACATTTGCAATATAATTATAAATGTGTAATTGTAAATATATTTTTATAGGGTTTTACTACATTGTCATTCACTTTGTTATACTGCTTCTGTTACACCAAAAGATTACATCTGGGATTAATAAAGTTGTAATTTAATTGCCACAATGCATTAAATTAATTAATAATAAATAAATAAATAAATTTCTAGCCTATTAAGAGCACCACTGACCATGTGTAAACCTTTAGCACCTGTAGCTCCCTGTTCCAGACACAGTCTCAGGTTTTCTAATTCATTACACACACACACACACACACACACACACACACACACACACACACACAGGCCAAAGAGACATCTGTGAACTTTAAATGCATGTGCTTCTGGCTCAAATTGTTGAATTTGTTTTAAAGTGCTGAGTACAGCAGTTGGGAGGTGTAGTTGTAGAATGAATAAATAAATTAAGGTAGATAAAGTATGGTAGGGCAGATATGAAGTGAAGTATTAAATCAAGATAAAGATTAGGTGGAATGTTTATGTAAGCTTATGTAAATATGGATATTGTGTGTGTAAAGGCTTGTATACGCAAATATGGATTTTATGTAAATATGGATTTTATGGATATAAAATGCATATAAAGTCAAGGTCAAGATAAAGATTAGGTGGAATGTTTATGTGTGTAAGTATGGATTTTACATGCATTGTGATGGATGTAAAGTGCATTGTGATAGTCAGCTGTTTATGAATGTGATGGAATATGGGAAAAAAAAGCTTCTCTGTAGCCTTGTTGTCATTGTCCCCAGGTGGCTAAAGCACCGGCCTGAGGGAAGGTGCTGGAACAGGTGATGGGTGAGCTGTGATATTCTCCACATGCTTCCTGATTCTGGAAGTGTGAAAATGCAGCAGTGTGGATATCTTAAGGCCAGTGATCTTCTCTGCAGACCTGATAATGCGCTGTAGTCTCTGAATGTCCCGCTTTATGCCTAGATGTTTCAGTTCCAGTTCAGGTCCTTGGTGATTGTAGCACCTAGGAGCTTGAAGGACTCCACTGCCAGTTCTGTTGAGGATGGTGAGTGTTGGCAGGACTGGAGGACGTCTTCTGATGTACACTTTCATTTTCACTGTTTTCAATGTGTTCATCTCCAGGTTGTTGTCACTGCTGCAGAAGACAACCTGATCAATCTGGTCTGTATTCAGATTCATCATCGTCATGTATGAGGCCAATGACGGTAGTATGGCCCACAAATTTCAGGATATTGACTGAGGGTTCTGTAAAGGTGCAGTCCTTTGTGTACAATGATAAGAGCAGTGGGGAGAGTACATAACCCTATGGGGCATCAGTACTGATGGTGTTGGTTCTTGAGATAAACTTGTTCAACCTCACCAGCTGCCAGTGGTGAGGTTGGTGATTCAATGTCAGGTTGAAGCCAGAACTCAAACTGTGTTGGATTTTCTGTGGTGCCAGGATGATGGTGTTAAATGCAGAGCCAAAATCGAATCTGCAGTAGAGGTGTTGAAGTCTTCAGCCAGCCAACATTCCTCCACTGTCTCGCGAGGATAGTTTTTTGTAGCCGAAAATGTCCTGAAGGCTTTTTCAGACTGTTAATGGCTCGTTGGTGGACATAAGTAAAGCTTGCTTGAGAAGCTCTTCTTGGCTGCTTTGATTTCTTTGTTCGGGGTGTTCCTTGCCTGATTGTACAGTGATCGATGCCCACTACTGTATTCTTCCTCCTTGGATTGGCGCAGCTGTTTCATCTTGCAGTTAAACCAGGGCTTCTTGTTGTTATATTTTGTCCTGGTTGGAAAAATGGTAATAGTAACGTTACAGTAAAACAGAATGCAATAACAGACATTAACATTCCAAAACACATCAGTTAACTGCAAGAAGACAAGTAAACTAACCTAGACACACACTACATCAGCTATAAGCAACAATATTTAAACATTAAATGTAATTTACAGTGGGCAGGGAGGTTCACCTCATCATGGGAGTCCTAACAATGCCCTTCCAACCTCTTATTCACTCACAGCCAATGGTGGATGCCACAGTACATGCAGAGCACTATAATTCAAAATGTTTACCTACCTTTCAGAATATATGTTTGTATAATATTCCACAAAGGCAATAGCCACTTAAGATGTTTTCTACTGGAAAGAGAATATCTTTTACAATAAATTCAGCAGTAATTTGATATTCCCAGTTCAGATCAGTGTTATTATATAACATGGCTAAATTAGCACAAGACTGAGCTACACTTGGCTGTTACGACCACCACAGAGGGTGTACACACGTCAGCATAGTTGGTGAGAGTCACAGAATCACCGCCATCACACCCACTGAATGTCACGGAAACTCAGAACAGCCCAGTTAAAATTGTTACAATAATACCCCCAGTTAGTGCTGTTGGAGTAATTCAGAGCTAGCAGAGAAGCTACCACGTTTGCTGGCAAGACAAACTGATTTTAGACAGCTAACCAGACAACTATAATGATCACCACAAGAATTCATATTTATGTTAGATTTAATGGTAACATTGAAAGAGTTTTTTTTTTTTTTTTTTTTACCAGCACAAATATATGAGTGGCTGAGTGGCAGTGTTAACTGTGGACAAACTAGGACTAGTTAGCTTACAGTTTTCTAAATAAAAGCAATAAAATACAAACATTTGTTCAAACCTGCCCACATACAACTAGACTATCCATTGGTCTTCGTCACTTTATATGCCCAAGTGTCAAGGATTTTGTAGGCTTTGTTTAATGCATTTCCCAGGCATCAACATGGTAATCAGGCACATTTAAATGAAAATCAGATTTCTGGCCATGTGTCGATCGATGTACATGAATTACTTGTTCTTTGTTAATTTGGATGAATTGCTGTCGAGCATAATTGCCTTTAATTTAAGCAGATAATCACCTGTTTGATTCCTCGTTTCGCCGTTTCCACTCCTAAACACTGCCATGTTGCCTGTTTTGCCACTCAGTAGGATTGAGGGGGCACGTTCTGAAGAAAAAGTGATGCCAGTGGGCATTTTAATTTTTTAACCATTTAGTGTGAATGTATGCATGAATATGCATGTGTAGGTGTGTGTGTGTCCAGGTCTTTTGCCGGCAGTGAGGACCCAGCCTCCAGCAGTAACAGATGGTGTTGAACAGTTGACAGAGGCAGAAGGAGCAGGGATCACATCAGCGTGAGTGAGGAATAGAGCTTTCTGTGTCAGTGGAGAAGTGTTGTGCCACAATAGGGTTTCTGACACACAACCACCCACAGACACACACATACATTCAACCATAATACAATCTCACCCCGATAGTACGCTATTCCCCCTGTGGAACAGTGAAGACCCCTCAAGTGACCTCAAGTACATTTATTTATTTATTTGTAAAACTATTTTTAGGTGCCACTTTCAGACACTTTCAACATTTTTCCACACAAAATTGAACTCTCAGAAACTCAAGCACTGATTTAGCTTGTAAACACGTTTTACCTGGACTTTTATTGTATTGAAGAATTAAAAGTAAAGTAACCTTTACTTTTCAAACCTTCAAACACAACATGGAACCACGAGAATCAGGATTGTCATTTAAACTATCTGACTAGATAAAACATTTGTACATTTTGTAATTAACAAAATAATACACTTAATAAAAGTTTATAAACAACACATTATGGGGTTTCAGTTTTATATCTAAAACTATACAAAACCCCCAACCCTGATTCTAATATTTTGACTTTATTACAATGAAACAATTTTCATGTTTTCTTATTGCCAAACGTTCCTCTGATCCACTGTATTTACTGAACTCGTCAGTGATTCCACAGCAGTTCTTTGCTTTAACAGGGCACGCTTTTTGGCTAAGTGATGTTAAGTGAGTTAAATGAACTGTTATTCAGTACGTTACGTGAGTTAAACGAACTGTTATTCAGTACATTACGTGAGTTAAATTAACTGTTATTCAGTACGTTACGTGAGTTAAATTAACTGTCAATACTGTCCCCCACACCTTGAGCTCCTGATGAGGGTGAATATTTTGCATATTTTCCCTTATTCTTTTGATCATGACTTTTCATTTATTGTTATTAATGCTGTAAAAATGTATTGTTATTAGTAGCAGTAATACTGTTGTTGTTCATGTTTGTGAATGTGTATGTATGAATAATGAAGTGTAGTGATACACCGTATGTATGAATAATGAAGTGTAGTGCTACACCGTGTGTATGTCACGACACACTGAGATTCTGTGTTAATGACAAAGATTAACTGAAGCTTGCTTGTACTTTTTAAAAAAAAAATTAAGTCTCTCTCTGTCTTTCTTTATAACACCATATAGTTCAGATATGTTGGCTGAATTAATTATCTTAATTATTAAAAACAATAAATGTTGGCTGATGGAAATGCAAGTAGTTCATTTTAACAATGCCAAAATTAAAACATTCTATCACTGTCACAGAAGAGCACAGTAGTTGTGTTGAGATGAATGAGGAGAGACGTGCTCTCCCGCCCAGGCAGACAGGCCTGTCTCTCTCAGACACATTTCAGTGCTGCACACCAACTCTCAGCATTAGAGCATTGATAGTTCAAAGATAGCACAGAGAGAGGGTTGCTTCCCTTTACAAGAGAATAATCAGAATGTTTCCTTTCCTGCTGGATCATGATTTTATGATGGGAAACAAAACAGGCTGATTTCTCACCTGTCTCATGATCATTGATACTCCCCGAGGTCAGATCTTGTGTGGCCCCCAGACCAAGGTTGACTGGTGGTCATTTTATGGTTCTTCCATTTTCAAACAATTACACCAACAGTTGTCTCCCCATGTAGTTCATTCCAGCCTTGTGCAGGTCTACAGTATTGTCCCCGACATCCTTACACAGCTCTCTGGTCTTGCCCATGGTGGAGAGGTTGGAGTCTGATTGATTGATTGATTCTGTGGACAGGTGTCTTTTATACAGGTGACAAGTTGAGACAGGTGACTTTAATGTGAAATGAAATTAGGACTATCTAACCAGTCTGTGGGAGCCAGAACTCTTAAGGGTTGGTAGGGGATCAAATACTTTTCACTCAATGAAATGCAAATCAATTTATATATTTTCTATAATGTGATTTTCTTTTTGATATCATATCTCTCATTGTTAAAATACACATAGCATTAAAATTATAGACTGTTCATTTCTTTGTCAGTGGGCAAACTTACAAAATCAGAGAGGGATCAAATAATTTCTTCCACTGTATAGTGTTGTCACTGTTGCTTAACTAAGACTGACCTAGAATTATATATAGCATGGTGTTCTCAAAGTAGGTTTTATATCCGAGTCGTCCACAGTAACAGTATTAAAGATCCCTCATTGAGTGTTAGCTTGTGTGGAACACAGCTAGAAGTACAGCTCTGAGCATAAACCAAGACATGCTTTGGCATAAATCCTGTACCCCTTTGCTCTAGCTAACAGCTTATTAGGAAAACATGCTTTTTCAATGTGCCAGTGGGAAATAAACAAACAAACAAAAAAACACTCATCAAAACCCAGTGCTGCCTTACTTACTTCTATTGGGGAGCGTAAGACAACCAGAAGTCAGTTCCCGAACAGCAACGTTTAAAAAAAAATAAAAAAAATACTGTGATGGATAAGACAAATATTTTATTGACATCGTATCTGACGGGGCTTATTTCCCCGTATGGTGCAGTAGATTAGTTTGAGCAGTGGAAATACTGGGAGGCTTAGATCTGGGAGGGGATGTACTTGCAGATCTCTTTTACCAGACAGTTCTGGGTCGTGACTAGTTGATCTTAACCTTTACATTATGGTGCATCACCAAGTTTGACAGTTTGTCCCATTCCCAAAGCATTTAATATAATTAACATTTACTTACATAAAACAACATAAAAGAAAACAAGCAAACATATGACTCAACATCAATGACTCTGATGGCGTCAAAGAAGTGTCACTTCTGCCACCTAGTGGAAGTAAATATATCAGGTAATGAAGCAATAAAAAGCCACACCACTGCATTATGATTAAGTGAAAATACTTCCACTGAAAACATTTATTACCTCTTATTAGATAATACAATCCATTATAATGTGAACAGACATATTTGCATAATTCTGGTGATCTGAAAAATATGTAAATTGAAAAACTTTTCAATGATAACCACTGTTGAGAAACAAAAAAACCCACAGGTGTATGGCTATGTGGAACCCCCCCCCCAAAAAAAACAAACAAACAAACAAACTAACTAACAAACAAAAAAAACCCATTTAGATCAATCAACGGATATTGACACCTTTCAAAAGCATCTTCTAAACAGTTGCATAAGATTCATCACAAAACTTCAACGTAAACAATAAACCCAAAAGGCAGGATTTTCTCTTCACTTGACCTAATCATTGGCAAATATTACACAGACATGTCAAATGTTAAATGTGAAGGTCAAATGTAAATATTGAATGGCTAAAATTCTGGATTAATTACTTTCCAGTTCACAGATGAACTGGGAAGTCGCCCTGTTTATCAGCAGCTAGCTGAGTTAATTCTTTCAGCACAGATGAAAATCATCTCACTGTCACCCACTAGATTATTTAAAACATTGCAACCTGCAATCATCTAAGCAGCCATTGTGTAAGGTGAATTCAACCTTACTGATGTGGAAGAGGGAAAAACACAAAGACAACAAAACTGGCAACTCGATATAGTGACCATATGAGAAAAGATGCAAGGCACAGCATTAGCAGGGATGCTGAGGTTGTCTAGGGAAGGACCAACACACACACACACACACACACACACACACACACACACACACACACACACACACACACACACACACACACACACGAGAGGGTGAAGGTGTAAGTATGACTTGCAAGGAAAAGGCACTGTGCTTCACCTGAAGCTAAAAGTAGTGTCCAAACACAAAGAAGCTTAGCCTGCTAGCCTATAAGCATTATATATTACAAGCCCATGATCCCTCAGGGCATTAAAGTGCAATGTGATCTACTGTGATGTCGTGAACAATGACTCAGTGTTTTTTTTTCTTGCCTATGCTTTATTACAGGTGCAGATATCACCTTTGCCAAGTATAGGTTTGATAGTGATATTTTAAATGTTTGTACACAAAAAGACAATGCCACTATAGTGTTAACTTATTAAGCATGTAACCCACTAGTGTCAACCCCCCCCCCCCCCGCCCCCCATCTTTATAATCATAGCTTCTCTATTTTGCAGTTTTTGTTACTACCGAGTTCAGCTTTTTTCAAAGCTTGAAGTAAGCCCGTCACCCTATCGGCGATGGCAACACCCACCAGCCTTCCGCAGAGCGACGCCGCACTCGGACGGTGTAACATCGCAGTGTGACAATACCAGGCTTGAGTTGTACGCTTCAAATCCCAGATTTGAGTTGTACACTTCAAATTCTATTGCAGCTTTACTGTAACTTGGTGTCGCTCCAGCACAAGTCTTTATCTTGTCTGTGCTGGAGGCTGATCACAAGGGATATACACAGCACGCTCAGGAAAGCCACCTGCTTCTTTTATTGATTTCAGTTTGAGAGTTACTAACAGGGTGTACATCTCCCCCAAAATCCATTAAGATCATTATAAGACATTTGAGGGAGAATCACTTTAATCTCACTCTACAGGTAAGATCTCAGAATTGCACTATACGAGGATAACTAGGACTTCAACCACAAAATATTAAAGACGGAACCAAACACACAGGAACCAGAGAGCCATATTTACGCTGTGAAACAAGGACGCTGAAATGTAAGGACTGTGCAGCTAATGTGGCTCTCCGATCCAGCTGATCCTCCTTAGTACAGGAACCAAAAGTGCGGCATGTTAATATCACTATACCTAAACCATTCTACTCCACAGTCCTGTTTATGTTCAAGTTTTGCTCAGTGTTCAGACCTTCACAATGACTACAGTGCAAGCAGTGTGTGGCATTAACTCACTAAAACTGAAATAGACAAATCTGAGACTCAAAACAATAAGTGAAAAGGAGACCCAAACAAAGGCAAATAAAGTCCACAGTGCACAGTCCAGATTTATCCAGGTCAGTGAAACACATCACCTGTCCTCCAGTTATAAATGAACCAATAGCAGGGCAAATCAACATGACACTAAAAGACAAAACTTCGTTGGAAGCCTTACGCCAGAGATTCACCTGTTAGCAAGAATTTCCCATTAAACGTTTACATCTTAGTTGATATGATCACAGCCCTGATGAAATGACAGCAGCACAGGGAGAACAGTCTTTGCCCTCTTGCTGTCCTTCCTGAGTTGATGACCGCAGTAGCTGGATTAGCCACAAGGGGGCACTGCTTGGCTGCAGTGGTTTTAGATTCAGACCCCGAATGGAAGCAGAGCAACACCGCTCTCTGTCTCTGGATTGTCACACAATTGAAATTACAAGATCAGGTGATTCTGGTTTAAAGAGAATAAGTGAAGTGTAGCTCTGCATGTTTTGGTTGAAGAGCCCTCTTTGGCTGTTTCCAAGTACCTGGCCAGTGCAGGTTTTAAATGCAATGCTCCTTACCCGTCTAATCTGTCCTGGAATAGGGATTGCAGTGTATATCTTGGGGAGCAAAAGGCTGTTGCATCCAGATTATCCACAGTGAGGTGAGAAGTTCTGCTCCCCCTTACACAGGTCACTTGGTTCCCCTCCACGAGCCTTGTGGTGGAGCGTGCCTCCGCCTTTCGATCACATGCTCTTGGAGTCTGGCTGTGGACAGGCACACCAGCCTCTCGCTCACAGGTCATCAGCTGTGATTCTAGGAGAGGCCGATATCTCACATGCTGCACAGTGAAGAGTGCAAGTACATGAGAGAGGAACAAAGATGGGAGGAGGAGGCAGGGAGGGAGGGCCGGAGGTGGGGAGGGAAGGAGGGAGGGTTGTCTTTCATTGTTCCAGCTGAGTGACTTGGATGACTGGCGGGGAGCTGCTAATGTTCGGCCCACACCAGCACACCGAGGAGCCCAGCAAAGCCTGCTGCTCACAGCTGTAGAGAGAGAGAGAGAGAGAGAGAGAGAGAGAGAGGCAGGCAAACGGTGTCATGTACACAGACACCACCAGTCCTGCTAACTCAGCAGTGCCCTCTGCAGGACACCAGTCAGGCTGGAAATGACACACAGCTTGTGTTAAGAGGGCCTCTGGATACATTAGCACACATGCTGAGTTAGAGGGGGGAAAAAAAACATGAAGAGTTGGTATCCTTAATGCCAATATGACACACTGAAGGCAACCTTACAGACAGAAAGGAGAGAGACTGAGAAAGGGATGGAGAGAGCAGTATTCCAGCTGCACCACAACTAACTGTGGTCTTTAAACGGGCTACCGCAAACAAAGACAGACCTCTGGGAATGTATCGCTGGGAGCATTTCACACACACAACATCTGAAACAGGCAGGACGGCACATATATCTGTACAGGAGTGGGAAGACGCGAGGTGAACACAACACATCAGTACCTTTGCTCTTCTGCTTTACAGGTCAGACTGGTTCTGCCCGGCTGAAGGAAGGCAAAAACAGAAGGGTTGGACAGATCACAGGCATTATTTCATCTCAGCATTAGGCCTCGCTGGCAGCTGAAATAACAATGTTGCAGTAACTTATTGATCAGTTGCAACATCTGGAAAAATGAAGTCCAACTGTAAAGTCATTGAAGAAAGTATGACTAAGCAAAAAGCCCCTCATGCTTCCTCAGTGGGGATTAGATTTGCTAAAAGAAAAGGAACGATGTCTCCTGAGCTGTCGGTTCGTGGGAAAATGTAGACCACTTTGTCAAAAAGAAAAAGAACACCCTACACCTTCCACCCCACCCACAAGAACGCTTTCACATGGAATCAGATTCGGCAAAGCGGAACAATCAGTCAACCTATAGAGTCGCATAAAATGGAGACTAGCCTAAAACAAACGATCCCAGATCAATAAAGCTCATGTATTAGGATGACGTCTCAGCTTTTCCTCAACGACCACAGTATCCTGTCCGTTTATAGTAACCTGCCTTTTTAACCCAAAGATGACAGATGAACAATGAATATAGAGTTTGGCGCCATACTGAGACTTTGCAGCACATAACATGCTGAACGTATTACCGTTAGTTCAATAACACTCCGAAGAAACAAACCCACAAGCTTTAGCTAAATTGAATTAGACAAGTGAGAGAGTGTGTGTCTTTCAATAAAGCTTTTAACATAATGTGTGTGGATGCTAAGAGACTTGGGGGGGGGGGGGGGGTTGGGTTCACAGAGGCTTTGAGGACACAGCATAATTCTCAGTGGGGATGGGCAGTGTGTGTGTGTAGTAGAGTGTGGCCCCGGTGGAACAGAGAAAGTGAGACTCCTACAGCAGCCTGGGACACAAGGCTCTACCAGGCCTGCAAGATGAACATCGTGAGGGCTTTAGGACTGGGAAAAACAGTCTGAACATGTGAAGAATGATAGATCTGGGTGTGGATTAAGAGAGAGATAGAGTGTGTGTGTGTGTGTGTGGTACAGTAGTAAAGAATACCTGTTCTCCTCTGGCATTTCCTGGTCTGCTTCTGCATTAGAGGACTCCACCTCCCCATCTATGTCCACACTGCTCTCACTGCCCTGAGCAGACAGCCTGCACGGGCTCTCTGGAGTCAGAACCTCACCACTGAGACCCCACACACACACACGCACACACACAATACACTTTGTTCAGCACTGACACCACCAGGTAATAAGCAAGAACATAATCCCTATTGCTCAAATCCTACAGCAGAGCTTTGGTAAGGGGGACACATAATACTAAATTCAATACCTGATCCTCTTCTCGAGCAAATGTATGTAGAGCTCCTTCTCCTCCAGGCTCTTCTTCAAGGAACTGAGCTCCCTCTGCTTCTCCAAGAGCTCCTTCTGCAGACGATAGTTACTCTCCTCGAGAGTCTCACAGAACGCCTAGGACAGAGGAAGAGACACAATAAATGAGACACGAAAATGATCATTAAAAAAAAACCCAAAAAAACAAAAAACAAAAGGGGAAAGACAGATACAAACAAAAACAGATGGGCAATTCTAAAATTAGTAAAAAGACAATGACAAAGAAAAGTAGAAGACGGTGTGAGTCTAAAAGAGCGATGAGCTGGTGCCTTCATATTTGCTTGATCTGTCAGTACTGTAAGTCTAGAGGCCTGCAGGGCAGAGGGCAGACTGTCAGCACTGTAACTCTGGAGGCCTGCAGGGCAGAGGGCAGACTGTCAGCACTGTAACTCTGGAGGCCTGCAGGGCAGAGGGCAGACTGTCAGCACTGTAACTCTGGAAGCCTGCAGGGCAGAGGGCAGACTGTCAGCACTGTAACTCTGGAGGCCTGCAGGGCAGAGGGCAGATTGTCAGCACTGTAACTCTGGAGGCCTGCAGGGCAGAGGGCAGACTGTCAGCACTGTAACTCTGGAAGCCTGCAGGGC
>JAOXYF010000008.1:15720227-15739980 GCA_028565775.1 Sternarchorhynchus goeldii
ACTGGCCAGACTGCTGACAACCAGTATTCCAATGACAGCCAGTAATCCTAATGGGCTGCCCGTCGTTCAGCTCTCCAGTTTGCTGCTCCAGCACATAGGCTCATTCCAAATCTCTCATAGAAACCATGGAGAGAAACAAATAAATGGGAAGACAAGCCCTTCAGAGTGGGGGTGATTTCTGTGTCTGTGGGTGGGTGTGAGTGTGAGCTCAGAGATGCTCAGCCCTCATTGGATGCTTTCTTACCCGACTTTCCTCCAGACTATCAAAAGGTCCTGGTGGATCATCCAGACAAAGGAACTCTCGCACTGCAACACTGTACACGCAAACACATGCACTGATCACCACTCATATCTGTTCTTACAAAACCTGTTTCACTAACTAACTCTCTCTCTCTCTCCACTGTCATGCTGTAACTGAGTTTGAAAGTGAGCAAGGGGAAGGTGAGCAGTAACGCAACTGGCTTCTAAAACCGCATATGATTATCAATGACGTCCTTATTCTCCACACAGATGTCTGGTTCACAAAGGTTAAGGTGTCACAACTGCTTTTATGACAGTTCTCCATATCTCCATCCTATCGATCAACAGCCCATGATGGGGTGTTGCACAGGGTAGCAGTGAGCCCTACTAGTTCCCTCAGAGTTTGGAGTTTCCACTGTGTGTGTGTGTGTGTGTGTGTGTGTGTGTGTGTGTGTATACACACTAGAGGACTCCTCAACAATATATTCAGGTCTAAGACTAACTTCAGAGCAAGAAAGCAGTGTGTCTGTGCGTGTGTATGTGGCCTGCTCAACCGGCTCTTGTTAAGACAGGTGAACATGTCTGAGCAGACTGTCGGGGTGGGCTGGGGTCGCGGCCCACAGCCGGGGTCGCGACCCACAACTAGGCCCATGTACTCACCAGTTGGCAATGTCTTTATGTGCCACCAAGTTTTGTAGAAAGGCCTGCAGACCGAGCTGCCTGTCTTCCAGGAAGTCTGTGTTATAGTTATCCTTAAACCAGCGCTTGGGTGGCAGAGCGAGCCGGAACCCGGGAAACATCTCCTTCAGCTGGAGAGAGAAAGCACACGCCAAACACGCAGGAGCAACGATTACAAGAAGAGAATGGGTTGGAAGCCCTTCAGTACATGGCTGCGAGCTAAAATCCACATCATTTCAATGGCTGTTTTTCACAGAAAGGTGTTCATTACATGGCTGTAACGTACGCCGCTATTTGGTTAAGCGCTTCCCTTTAAAGTGACCTTAAAAAGCTTTAAACACAACTACCACTTCTGAGGAATGAAGGCAAGTATGTTGCTAAGGAATTCAGTACTAACGCGTATTAAATGATCCGATTATATGAAATGTTAAAATCTTGTGATAATATACACTGTTCAACATAGAGAGTGGAGCATTACAGCACAAGCAGGAGGTGTCGTTAGTGTAACCAGAGCAGCACTGGCTCTGTTGACACACAGCTCTGATAGGTTTGATTCATGCTCCTCGCAGGGAACAGGACATGCCATTCACCCTCAGGCACAGTATGCCTGCTCATCCCTCCCTCTCCTGCACGTGACCTGCAGAACAGCAGGGCACCTCCAGCCACTCTCATTACTCTGGGGGACTTATTCCGGGCTTTTGTGTGTGTGTGTGTGTGTGAGGGAGAGAAGGGCTGCACTGACACCAGGTTGAGTACTGGGTCTGGAAGTATAACACACTGTGGGCCAGGTCATGCCCAGGGATGCCTACTTAGTCTGCATTGGTGCTTCAAATTATATACTTACTTCCAAGTACCACTTTTTAGCATTGCACTACTGAGCGTAAATGAGCCTCCAAATCAGTAATAATAGAGTATACAGCTTTAATCCATCCGCACTTATAAAAAGTTACCAATGACTCCACAGTGACAAAGTGAGACTTAGCAAGAGGAAGCTTTTACCTTCCTGCTTTACTAAGCATAAACAGAATAGAATTAAACTGCTTCCCTGGCAGTTCGGGCTCTTTTATAGTGGTGTGTACCTTCGTGGAGTGTCTACACAGCTGCTGCGGTGCAGGTAGCTTCACTGGAGTAATAGGTTCTCATGGGATGGGGGGGGGGGGGGCATTTCCCTGCAAACCCCCCCCTTTCCCCCCACAGATGCAGGCGCACACACAATGTGTGCATGCACATGCTTTCACAAACTTGAAGTGAACTTAAAATGCGCACCAAAGATGCACGGCTGGTGGACATGGCAAAATTAGCTTTGTGTAGTGAAACAAATACAGACTATGAATACACACTAAAGCCACATAAAGATGTTTTATTACAGCATAAATAAAGACAAGCTGAGTGAACATATAAATCAGACATATCCAGCCCAAGCACTCATGCACACAGCACACAATGTGTGGTCACATGCTTCTCATCCTGAAAGTTAAACTACTGTCCTCTTTCATTTGGCTTTGAATCAACGAATAAACATTTTCATTATGGGAGAAAAGAAGCTTCCCGTTATATCGCTGAGGTCTAGTGAGGGTATAAAAATCAGCACATGGGGGGGGGTAGTGATTGGGTCATTATGACATCATACCCTCCTGGATGGGGCCTGCAGCCCTGCAGGATGAGATGGAACTGACCTTGTCGTTGAGTCTGGAAAAGTCTGCGTAGCGGCGGAACACCACCCAGCTCTCCTCCTGAGACTTCCTCACCAAAATCTTATACACCTGTAACCACACACCCTTTATGAACATGCAGATATCAGATACATCATCACCAATCCCTTATCAAACAAGCAAAGGTGATCCTGCAACACTGTGTCTGGTGACTACAAGGGCAAAGTGGAGCAAATTCATTACAAAAGCTCTGATTTCTGTGAATCCTGAAATGGATGAAGAGTTGGATGAACAATAAAGCCAGAAACCAACAGAGAACAGCATGTCCCACAAAACCACCAACAGGATTCAAACAGGAGTTCTAGTCCTCAATCAATAAGACAAAGTAATGCTTTCATTCTATATTTATACTGTTCTACATTAAGGGAACAAGTCACATCAAATCAGTTTTGATCTAATAGAGGAATGCAAGTGTGAGAGGAATGTAAGGCAGGCAGGAGACTGTAATGTTGCGTGTTTGCCAGTGTACAGAAGGTGTGTAGTGTAAAAACTGTTGGACACCAGGTGAGGGATCAGAGCATTCTGGAAAAGAAAGAACACAGCTGCAGCCAATCATTCCCCAACACTCAGCTCCTCGAGAGATGTGATCTCAGTGTCACTATGGAGACATTACTAATAACGAACGAATGAACGAATGAAGCGTTATGCAAATGAGAAAATGCTACTCTGTGGCATTAAAAGGAGCATAACTTGGTAAATAATGTTAAACTACTTAATTATAACTCGAAATATAATTTTTTTCTGTTTTTGTGTTTTGTGGTTGCAGTGCTTTGAATGTCATCATTAAGATTCAGTTTCTGAATTTACGAACTGCGAGTCCGCTCTCGCATCCTGCGCAAACATCCACAACACTTACTGATGTTCTTACACTTACAGAAGCAGCTATGCTTCAGGTTCAGGCCAGGTCCTCCTGAATAGCTCTCTGACCGGAAAAGAGGTTTGTCCCACATTTTTCTCAGCTCACATCCGCAGTCACATCATCAGTGTGTGGTAATGATTCACATCAAGTCCCCATATGTCCACTGAACAGCATTTGCATGCCCTTAAAATTCATAGTGGACATGCAGGATGGGCTTCTTACAAGCCAGAAGCACAGGACAATTTCCCCCACAAGAATGCAAGGCGATATGCTACACAGTCACTATTATCCTCTACCTGACAAAGCAGATGGCAGAACAGGTCTGAATAACAAACAGAGCTCAGCCCGCAGTTGAAAAGAATAAGTGTTCTGACTCACTGCTGACTCAGGAAACCATCTACATTGGGCACAAACCTGGATGCAATGGTAACATCACTTTTCCTGTCTTCAACCGCCTGTACCGCCTTATATTTAAACCCATAATAGAACTGAAAGCATCTTACTGTAACATCTTTACTGGCAAGAACACAAAAAAGATGACAAATAATCCAAAGACAATACAAAAGAGGCTCGGATTAGTGACTGAAGCACTAAGAGGGAGCCGTCCCTTAATTGACCACACCCTGTAAACACATGACCTCATATCAATTCTGTATCTCCAGTAGGACTCTTGTATGCTGCAACACAGTAACTGAACTGAGATTGGCACAGTGCAACAGAATATTTGGAGACAAGCAAGAAATATCAAACTAGACTGTTTTAATATATACACAGATGGGACTGGAAAACAAACACACACAAATCACACACATGCGCAGACACAAACACGCGCTCACACCCAGTCGCACATGCATGCACTTGCGCGCTCACTCACACACACACACACACACACACACACTTGGACCCATGCATTTGAAAAGCTGCTTTGTGACAACATTTGTTGTAAAAAGTGCTATATAAATAAATTTCACTTTGACACACACACACACACACACACACACACACACACACACACACAAACACACAAACACTCTTGCAATGCGCAAGCAAGCAACACACACAAACACTCTTGCGCTTGGTTGCGTGTGTGCACATATGCGCACACGCACACACATTAGAGAACAATCTAAATACCTTCAAATAACAGTTCCAAGAACTGGTTTATTCTGGAATAAAAAGGAGATTTTTCTCTCACCGTGAACTTTGCTCTCTCCTCCATGACCTCGTAACCTAGCACAGTTGGGGTTATGGGCCTCTCCTCCCAGTCGTGTGTCTGGGGTGGGCTGTCGGGCCGCAGGCAGGTGGAGTACTCCACTGTAGAACCTAGCCCATTCACCCTGGCCCGAGTCACTGGGCTCAGGCAGGGAAGAGTGAAGCAGCTCCTGTTGGAGCCAGATGCTGCACTGTCATTCGCATACCTGACAGAACTGCTCTCCAAAGTGCCTTTAGTGGAGGTTGACTCTGAGCTGCTGGACATGCTGCCCAGACTGGAGGCCCGCTGGGGCGGCCTGGGACTGGCCGCCCCAGACAGGGCCCTATCCATGGGCACAGGCACTGGCACGAAGGGTGTGGCCATCTGTTCGGCTGTCTCCCTTCTTTCTGGACAGTGGGATTCTTGACAGCACCGCTGATGTTGCCTCCTTTCTCTCAGAACGAAGCCTGACTGAACAGCGAGTCACCATACGTGGAGGAATGCTTCTGCACTAAACTGCACTGTGGAAAACAAAACCGAGACAAAGGATCAGATTTAGAGAGCTTACTTATATCCCGGGTCGTGTAAAACTAAAATCTGCTCATGTGGATCATGTTAGGTTACAAAAACAATTTATTTTCTCTAATCATGTTGTAATAATGAAGACAGCAGTGGAGGAGCACTCTGAAATGTTCTACCAGCAAGCAACATTAAGTTAATTAAATGACCCCCCCTTTTCAGATAGGCTTTAATTATTGCCTCAGTAAAACAGCCGATAACATAAATTACCTGCTATATGTAATGAGTACCATTTCCAAGACAAATGAAATTAAGTCAGAGTTTCTGAATATCGTAGTCTACAAGCTAGCAAAGTATGAATTCCTAAAGCGTCAGGTCTACCACATTACTGATCACGTAGGTATAACAACACATCTGACAAGTACTGACATCATAAAAATATGTTCACAAAATATTGAAAAGCCCAAATACGATCCACACTGACTGGTTTTAACCCAAGAATAAACCTGTATCACACTATGAACTGTAAAATTAGTCTTTTCGACTTTAGGTTTTCAGTCCCATCACAAAATCCTGGTCTTGGATGTTGCCAACACAGGGAGAATCTTTGAGTGCCTTGAACCATACTTAGCTAGCTAGCTAGCTAACTTGTTAGATAACATATATATATATATTAAAAAATGATAAAAGACAATGACCTTGTCTGAAGATTCAGTAGCCTTCGTCCTTTGCTAGGTGGCACTTGGACATAGCTAGATATGTAACATTACACTAGCTAACAAGTAAACAAGGGTAAGTTTAGTAGCTATTTGGCCAGTACTAGGAGAAAAACAAGACAGGATAGTGAGTTGGCTAGCTAGCCAAGTTAGCCAGCTAGCTATTTACCATCGCTTTGCAGCTTTCACAAGATTAGCTGGCTCGCTAACTTTACGCCATTGGGTTGTATAACACAAAGTACTTTTCAGCCAAATCAGAGCTGGCCTTCAGATTTGTGGAAACGAGCTTGCAAATGATAGTGGGATAGCTAAGCTCTAGATAACTAGCTTGATCACATACAGATGACAGTACAGTACCAAACTAGCTAGCGACTAACCTTCCAAAAAGCTAAGCTATCGGTAGCTAGGTAGCCAGCAGACATACAGGGATGTTACAACAGAGCATAGAAAAGCAAGGTAGCTAGCTAGCTATGTATATCAAACTACCGAAGGAGTTTTAATAAACTATTACTCACCAACAGTTCGACAGATATCTCAGATCCTGTATCAAAGACAACAAGATAGTTCTCTTTGACCCGAAAGCATTTTTTGTTCAAACCTGCCACATCAAGTAAAAATTTCCCATGCCAGTCTCAAAAATTACTCGCGGTGCACAATCTCATTATAGTGGTGATGATCTGTTTGAAGAAAATACTAGCCTAGCTACGTCAGGAATCGATTAACGAACCAAAGCTCAGTGGCTCCTCTGCTGGAATTGTTTTCGTATAACAGCGGCTGTTAAAAACAACGTCCACTACGATCTCAAAATTACAACATCCTTTGATTTGTTTTGCTATTTTTGCTGAAATGGAGAAGAGGAGATTATGGAATTGTGGTTATGAGAGGAACAAAGATGAAATTACATCTAAAACATGCATAACATATCACCATATCACAAAATGGACCATTTAACCTATTTAACAATATATCAATTATTTGAAAAGTAAAAGTTTCGTTAAAAGTAACAGGCAATGTAGCGATTTCTCTATACCACTATGGTCATAGAAGTAAAACAGATACTTTGAATGGAAAACTAACACTTTAAATTTGCTGACCACGAAAACTTCACTTGTTTTTGCAAGATTAATCATTCCACCCACTCTGGAACTCAGGCAGTATATTCAAAGTCTTTCTCAGACAGTAGTGAGTACTAGGTATGATTTATGAGCTAGAAATAGAGACTCAACTATCCACTCTCAACAGTAGAAAAAGAAGACATCTTGTTTAATGAAGTGATATGAAGAGTGTTCCAGGAGCTCAGTGGACTGCTGATTGATGATGTGCGTCCACTGGAAATTACCCCATGTGGAGAAAGAGAGAGGAATAGCACCGCCCCACTCTCAGGTGTGCACTGAGTGTGAAACCTCTCAGCAGGCTCCTGCGTGCGCAGCTGGTTCTGCATTATTCATTGCAGTGTAGGTCTCTCATGTCCCATGGAACTAATCCCATACTGTGCTTAGGCCTCGGTTCTGCAGTCTGTCCCATTTTATGGGTCAGCCTCTGAGCTTTTATAAGGAAATCTGCTGCAGTGGAAAGACCTGACCTGCATAGAAGAACCCAGAACTACTATCTGTTTGCTGTCTTTCAGGAGTTCTTTAGTTTTACATGTGTAACTGCCTGTACCTACCTGTATAAGTGCGGAAGTGTCCAAGTAACAAAGTATCCAAGCAAACAGCTGAACATTAAGTCCAATCCCCTGCAGTGGGTTTCAGTTCAGCATCTCCCTCGAAAACACAACACTTGGCATCCATTCAGAAAAATGACAACCCCCTTATGAGGGACTTTTTCAGCTCCTTTAACAACATATACTGGGAATAATGCTGTGATCAAAAAACAGGTCTCTTTTGATACTTCTTCAAGATGGAAATGGCCTTGAATTTGCAATTAAAGTCGGGTTTCAATTATTTTGTGGGTGCTCTTCTTTAAATAGAAGTTAGACAATCAAGTACTATTATACTCAAAAAGAGAACTTAATTATTGGTTATACAGAAAAATTACTATGTATGGTTCCTTCTGTGGTATGTGCACTCTAGCTCCTCATTATGCTTTACGCGGCCAGCAGCCTTTTACACTGCTTTATTTCAGCCTGTAGATGGCAGTGTTACAAAGCATTTGAGACTCAAACTGTGGCGTTCCATTCTGTCCTTCTGTTCAAGTCTCTCAGCCTCTCTACTGTCGCACACGGTTGTTTGTTTGTCTGCTTTGCTGTTTGCCTGATATACACAGCCTCGGGAGGCATGTGGAATAGCTGCCGTCTCTGCACCATAGTTTCAGCACAGAGCTCCCAGACCAAACAGAATATGTGAATAACATCCAGAAGTTTGTTGCTTTGTTTTCCCAGTGAAAGCTTTCATCTAGAACAGGAAAGATTCAGAAACTTGCAAGAGAAAACTGTAGCATTCTCTGTGGAAAATCTTTTACTGTTTTGAAAAATACTTTTCTTATGTCATAAATCTTTCCAGAACATAATACCATTGGGTTTACAGAGCCACATAAATCCTTCATTTGTAAGGCTGTAAATACAAGCTGGATTCATATTAAGGATCTTGGATCCTGGTTAAGAGATTAATTATGCTTTGAATGTTTTTCTCCAAACAAGAACAATAATTCCAGTTGTGCATAAGAATTTTTTTCAGAAGCTTAGGACATAGAACAGTTTATATTACTATATTATCTAAACAAGAGCATGCAGAAAAATGTGTGAATGCTTAATCTGTTGATGTAAATTTTTACACCAGTTTTGTATTATACACGTCTTTATTAAATGACTGATTTAGTTTTGCATTTAATATGTACTTACACATCAAATGCAAAAAAACAAAAACCCACAATAAATTCTCCTGCGTGAAGTGTGTAAACATATGAAGATTAATGTTCAGCCCTTATGTGGACAGCAAGCGATAAGAGACTCTGAAATTGCATGTTCTCCATGTCCATCTAATGCACTCATTTTGCAATAAAACATATATCTCCAGCATAATTCTTAAATTAATATTTTAGTGGAACAATGGAAGGAATAGCAAGTCTTTTACATAAATAAAACTCATTGTTTATTCCCCAGTATAAAAGACATATAATTATCAGCTGATTTTAGGACATGGTGGATCTTCTTGTGGTTAGTACAATATTTTCAATAATGCTTTATACACACTGGAAGGCTTGCTGGGTCACTTTTCTATGCAGAACTTTTTAAATTATTTTTAGATTCTTCTGTGTTTTTAGGTTTATACTGTAGTTATATGCTTATAGACAGCCTTCTTCAGAGCAGACATCAACCAATATGATTCACTGGTTGCAAAGTATCTGCAGAGTGTTAAAGACTTGCCACCATATTTTACATTAGGTAAAATACTGTTTTTAGCATATGTATGCCTGTTACAGCAAATGCCCCTATGACTACTGTTAGAAGGTTTACTTATGCTCATTTCTAGCCACTGCTCTTATTGCCAATAGCATGTTCTGTAAGAGATCGAAACCATTTCTTCATCCCTTCCTGTACAAGTACAGGAATATGTCTGCCAAGTCATCCAAATAGCTGGTTGGCACTGAGGTTGGTTTTGAAACAAGACAACCCTGAAATGCAACAACTCCTCGCATTTCTTTAAGTACAAGCTTTGTTTTGCCTTCACCAGCCTTCTCACAATGGACTTGCATCCTCATGCTGTAAAATTAACCATTGTTCCAATATATTGATTTGTTCCAGAGGTGAAGCATTTTTAATTGGACGTCTGACAGTAGATATCGGAGATTCAAGGTGAAGGTTTTTGTGTTCATTATCTGATTTGGGAAAAGCCAGCAATGTTTGGGTGTTAGTTGTTTAACCTTTCCTGTGCTCATGGACGTCAAAATGGTTTTAGACACATTTTATCACCTTTCCTCCTTTACACCCTAAGAAAAATCAATAAATAACATACATTTCTTTCTAAAGACAAAAGGTCTCTAAAACAAGCATAAAAAACAAACCAAAGATATCAGTTAAAACAGTACTACTTTTAGAAAAGTGACTCACAGCATATGAAATCACTGAGGCAGCTGGAAATCTCCACAGTGGTGAGGCACCAGGGGTGGATAAGGCTGATTGCTGGATGTGTGTGTGAATGTATATGTGTGTGTGTGTGTGTGTGTGTGGAGGGGGGGGTTGTACTGTCTTGACTGACACATCTCTACGGTATCTCATGGACCTTGGGAACCTCTGGATCAGCAAACTTAGATAGTGGACCATATTTCTAAGGGATGCAACTAGAAAGGCATTACACTTCACAGCCTCCCTGAAAAAGTCTATGCCAGGGTACTGGAAGGAGACTTTATTTGATTGTTGAGTGAGCCTTGGATTCAAGTGGAAAAATACAGATTCTGTCCTGGCCTTGGAACATTACACCAGCTCTTTACCCTCTCCCAGGTAATTGAAGAAGAATGGGAGTTTGCCACTCTAGTATACATGTGTTTTTTACATCTGTAGAAGGGTTATGACTGCATACCCTAAGATGTTCTGTGGGTGTTTTGGGAGTATGGGGTGTTGGAGCTGCTTATGTAGGACATTTGATCCTTGTACTCTCAGAGTGAGAGCTATGTTTGAATCCTCATTATTAAGTCAAACTTTTTGGTATGGGCGTGGGACTCCGCCAAACCTGTACTTTGTCTCCACTTCTGTTCATGATATTCACGGACAGGTTAGCAAGGCATAGCCAAGGACAGGAAGCCTTCCAGCAGGGGGACTATACTATTAGTGGATGATGCTGTTCTTCCTTGTACAGAGGTCTACACATCAGTGGTTTGCAACCAAGTGTGGAATGGTCAGTATACGGATCAGCAACTCTAAACATGTGGCCATGTTTATCTCCTGTAAAAGGATGCCCTGCTTCCTCCAGGTAGGAGGTGAGAACTTCTCCCAAGTGGAGGACCATAACTATCTCAGGGCCTTGTTCACAAGTGACTGCAAGCAGGGATTGTGAGATTGACCCTAGATTAGGTGTACGGTTGGAGTAATGTGGTCACTGTATCAGTCTGTAATGGTAAAGAGGGAGCTGAACTATAAAGTGAAGGTCTTGGTTTACCTGTTTGTGTACATCCCGACCCTCACTTTATGGTCATGAACTCTGGGTAATGACCAGAAGAATGAAACTGCAGATACAAATGGTTGAAACGAGCTTTCTCTGCCATGTAGCAGTGCTCTGTGAGTGGTTTAAGATCTTGACTTTGCAGGAGCTTAGAGTAGAACCACTGCTTATCTATGTTCAGAGGAGCCAGCAGAGGCAACTCGGGCATTTGAGAAAGATGCCATTTGGTCTCCTCCCACTGGAGGTATAGCAGGCATGGCCAACTGGGAGACCTTATGATTAGATCCAGGAACAGTTGGAGGCTTTGCATCTCCTGGCTGGCTTGGGGATGCCTGGGGATCCCCCGGGAGAAGCTGGAGGATATAGTTGAGCACAGACACACCTGGGCTTCTCTGCTCAACATACTGCCACCACGACCCTGAGATGGCGCAAGCCCATAAGAAGATGATGATGACATATAACATAGTTCAATATTCCAAAAAGCTGCAAAGTTAGCACCCATAATTGCCAGGCCTCTTAAGGTGAAGATCTATGTAATCCAAGTGCTGAAATTATTCTCATGAGGGATTATTTAACCAGCATTCCTCTCATTAAAGCGAGGTCTTAACAAAGGTTGCCACTACTGTTTTATTGCTTCAGTGCACTCATACGTCAGTGGGTGCTGGAAGCCTGTGTGGCAGAGCTAAGCTGAACAATGTGTCCAGACCAGAGGGCACCTCTCAGTCTTCAGTGACCTGCTCTACTTCTCAAAGTGTCTTTATGGATACGGTAAATCAGAAATGACTCCATCATAAAAGCATATTCCTCAATTGATTCTGTGATTCTGCTCCTTGGCTGAGTTAATGGCAGCTCCAGTCTGGTCTTCCACCTATACTTTATCTTTATGGGCAGAAGGTCAACCTCATTTGTCATCAGAGTGAGGATTTGCCACAAAGTGACCTTTAGTGCACATCATGAGTATGCATTATTGGGACACTCTTGTTTTTTAAATACGCATCATTAGTCCTGATTACCCTCGGAGAGCCAAGTGAACACTGTACTTCTCTGAAAGGCTGTTCAAATTTTAGTGATTGTGATTTAAGGAGAGTTTTTTGTACAAGGAGGTGAAAAAAAGCAATTCTGCATTAATCAATCCAGTCTTAATTTTTTCCCCTCATACTGTCCTGAGTCTTTTTAAGCAGTCAGACTGTGCTCGATTATCCCTTTTATGGCAAAGACATCAAAAGAAGATTTGCATTTCTGAGATGAGTAACATCTTTACTTTTGGGCAAGAACAAAAGTCTACCTCTTCTTCTTCTTCTTCTTACTGGAGGACATCCAGTAAGCCTGCAAGACTGCCTCTGTGTAGTCCTAGAAAAGGAAGGAAGGGAGAACAGAAATAAAGCAAAATAAATGTTGTCCAGCTGTCTTGGCACATCAAAACCACACTTTGGCAAAGATAAGGGAGCAAGGGCTGGAACCCGCACACTCAGATGAAGGGGAGCTGTACGTGTAGTGTGCGATGAGCAATTGGACACGTTCTTCCATTGTTGATGACATTACAAGCTGTAGCTCTTCTGAGTGAACATAGGACACTTGAACATTCTATATCTATATAATCAGTGAGTCACTGAGTCTGTACCATGGTTGTACAAAAAAAGTATATATGCATAAATACACCTCTTACTACAGTACTGTGCAGTTACTCACCTGAAATCAACTTTCTATCCTGCAATAGTAAGGGCTAGCAATGGATGCTAAAAATATTAGACAAGTGAAACATCAAAATATGCCTCACTGCATCTTTAAGAAAATGTTCTGGATGTTTGGTATTGTGAGGCTTCAGCATTGGATGCAATGCTGTCCAGTGTGGGCTATATACATCTGTTTTGATAACTGAAAAATGTAGGACTGTATGTAGAAAGTGGAATATCGAATGCAGGGAATTTCTTTTCCAAACTGGACTGATCTTGAATGGCTTATCTCACATGCCATGCTGCTCTAGACTTCACTAGCTGCCTGCGAGTAGGATAGTGCAGACGGTCTTCTATCAGCAGGTGGCACTGATGAGCTAGCAGCCATGCAGAATCCTGTGCATGTGCCTTGAGTGTGTGTATGCGCTTGTTTGTGTAGTCTATGTGTCTGTCCGTACTTGATCGTCTGTGTTTTTGCTTGTGTTTCTTTATGTAGGAGAGTTTAAGGTTTATACCGAGGAAAAGGTGTTGTGTGCATGCGATAGATTGGCCTTGGGAGCGCAATCTTGCTTCAGAACTTTTTTTTTTGTGTGTGAAAGTTTGCTGAAGGCAAGTCGTGATGAGATACATCAAGCTGTGAAAGAAAAGAATGGTATGGCATGTGATATTTTCCTCTTTGCTTCTGTACAGTATCTCAAAAAAGTGGATTCACCCCTCATGTTTTGTAAATATTTTATTATATCTTTTCATGGGACAACACTGAAGATATGCCCCTTTGATACTATGCAAAGTAGTCAGTGTGCAGCTTGTATAACAGTGTATTGCTGTGCCCTCAACACACTACCTTAACACAACACAATAACTCAACACACTTTGTACCCAAGTGAAAATATTTTGTTTGTCCATCATGATTTTCCAGCACTACCTTAACTCTCTTGGGCATGGAGTTCACTAGAGCTTCACAGGTTGCCACTGGAATCCTTTTCATCTCCTCCATGATGACATCATGGAGCAGGTGGATGTTAGAGACCTTTCACTCCTCCACCTTCTGTTTGAGGTGCCCCACAGATGCTCAATAGGGTTTAGGTTTGTAAACACGCTTGGCCAGTCCATGACCTTTACCCTCAGTCTCTTTAGCCAGGCAGTGATCGTCTTGGAGGTGTCTTTGGGGTCGTTATCATGTTGGAATACTGCCCTGTGGCCCAGTTTCTGAAGGGAGGGGATCATACTCTGCTTCAGTATGTTACGGTTCATGTTGGCATTCATGGTTCCCTCAAGGAACTGTAACTCCCCACAGCCGGAAGCACTCATGCAGCCCCAAACCATGACACTCCCACCACCATGCTTGACACACTTGCTGTTGTACGCCTCATCTGGTTGCCGCCACACACACGACACCTTCTGAACCAAATAAGTATATCTTGGTCTCATCAGACCACAGGACATAGTTCCAGTAATCCATGTCCTTAGTCTGCTTGTCTTCAGCAAACTGTTTGTGGGCTTTCTTGTGCATCATCTTTAGAAGAGGCTTCCTTCTGGTACAACAGCCATGCAGACCAATTTGATACAGTGTGCGGCGTATGGTCTGAGCACTGACAGGCTGACCCTCCACCCCTTTAACCTCTACAGCAATGCTGGCAGCACTGATGCATCTATTTTCAAAAGCCAACCTCTGGATATGACGCTGAGCATGTGCTCTCAACTTCTTTGGTTGACCATGGCGAGGCCTGTTCTGAGTGGAACTCGTCCTGTTAAGCTGCTATATGGTCTTGTCCACTGTGCTGCAGCTCAGTTTCAGGGTGTTGGCAATCTTCTTATAGCCTAGACCATCTTTACAGCAACAATTCCTTTTTTCAGATCCTCAGAGAGTTATTAGCCACGAGGTGCCATGTTGAACTTCCAGTGACCAGTATGAGAGAGACTGATAACACTAAATTTAACACACCTGCTCCCCACAACTGAGACCTTGTAACGCTAATAGGTCACATGATAATGGGAACAGAAATGGCTAATTGAGTATAATTCGGCCATTTTACACTTTGGGGTTTTACTCACTTTTGTTTCCAGTGATTTAGACATGAATAGCTGTGTGTTGAGTTATTTTGAGGGCACAGCAAATTTACACTGTTATACAAGCTGCACACTGACTTGACTCCTGTCCTCTCTCTGCTTCTGCATGTGACTCCTCTCCGATCTTGGCAATGACCACAAGGCTCCCGATGTTCTAGTTTCTTCTGCATTGTAAGCGGTGTGTAATACCGTCATAATTATGCTCACAATGTGATTACTGTGGCAATGAGAGAAAGAACAGATTAGATGAAATCTTCTCGCTCCCTCTCCCCAGTTAGGCACATGATGATTGCTTGCATATTTTTTTAGGAGTGTGTGTGCTACCGGTGTAGCTGAGACCACCTATCCTGCCCAACTGCAATTTATTTGCTCTCTAATCCATTAACATTACTATTTTGCTGCAATTTTCCAACAATTGCATTTTGCACTGATTACTGTGGGGTAGAAAATGCATTCCTTTTATTTCCATCATCTGTGTTATGAGGGCCTGGATCTCTGGTGAATGCTTCCATGAGCACTGACCCTGGGCGAACTGTGCTAACGCAGAGCAGCTCTAGTAATGCTGTCTGTATTCTCACTCTCCTTACGTTGGTTTGTCTTTGCTCGATGCCCCAGAGTTTAACGCATCCTTTTCTCTGTCTTTGTGCAGGCTCTATTTTTTTGTTGGCATATCATATTTTTTGTTGAGATATCCCCATTCTTTCTCATCTCATTGTGTCTCTCCTCAGGAAGCATAATCAATGATTAAAAAACTTGCAGCCATTCTACAAGATACAGAGACTGTCTGTGCACTTAGGTGACAGGATGGATTAATCCACCCTCTGACTAATGGCCACCCTCCCTCCTCTCTATGAAAGGGGGAACTATTGGATCCTCTTCTGGACACACCCCTTTCCTATCCTTCTGTTTTTTTCATTGGCCGCTGGTGGAAAAAACACCAGCCCTGCTGGAGTGAGGGCACATGCACCCTGTGTGTGGGGTGTGCGATTTATGGCAAATCATTATTTCTCTGGAGGATTGGGAGCATGATCCTCTAATCAGACGGCACCTAGAACACTTCACACTTCACAAACCCAGCTTTGACCTGGTGCTCTCTATCACATAACAAAGACTGCCATTCATTTTCCCTTGCCTGTCTGCATCCAGCACTGCAAACCTATGTCTGGTCTATGCATTCTGCCTTGCTTTTTAAAATTCAAACAGCTAGTTAATATTCTCAACTGTGATTCTATTGTCCCAGAGCTCCTTTTCCAGTGCTTCTTCTCTTCCTCTTATTCCATCTTTCATTCTCTCTCTTTTCCACTCTTTCCCTCTGTCTCTCTCCCTCTCACATTCCAAAGACCTATCCAGAAAGGATACCTCCATCAGACTCCCATAGGTGTACTGTAAGATTTAATTTTTATGCCTTTTATAGACTACATGCCATTCTCACCTGCATCAACAACTGTACGGAGATTGTACATCAACAATCTCCTTACATACAAAAAAACACACACAAGAACACATGTATTAATCTCTCTTTCTCCCCCCTCTCCAGTCTCTCTCTCTCTGTCTCACACACACACACACACACACACACGCACACACACACACACACTGTTTTCTACCATTGCAACCCCAGGGGCAATATCTGAGTAACCAGCTACCCCTGTGGATCTAAAAGCACAATTAAGACTCAGTAAATTTTCAAAAATATATCCATTTGTACTGTCACCTCTGTAGGCAGGAGTACTTCATTCCTGGCTACACAGTATAAGCATTCTACATGCAGCTGCCCCCCTGACACCCAGTTTATTCAACAAAAATAACTAAGAACAGCATTGTAATGCTGTGCAGGTGTTATGGGGGGCCTTAGCTGACGTGAGGGGCATGATCACACAGGCTGCTTATTCATATTTAAGTACATGTTTCTGTGCTCTCATGCATTTTAATAACAAAAATAAAATACACTTTTATTCACATAGCACCTGTGGTAGAAGGTAGGCAACTCAAAGTGCTCAATAAAAATTGACTTAATATTTTACTTATTTAACTAAATATTTACTTAAAAAATTAAAACAGACATAAAAATAAAAAAGGTTGGTTTTTTTTTTTACCCCAATTACTTGTTCTTACGAATTTTATGTTTGTTATGAAGAATAGAACTACAATATTTTGAAACAGTGTATTAAGATAACACAATGGTTATCATAAACTTTTATATCTTTTTAAATGAGATAATACTTACATGTATGGGGTTTTTGGTTGCTTGCACATTTTCCATGATTCCATAAAACAGTGTTTCGGGTAATGTCTCTGAAAACCTGTTTGGAGGCCTGTGTAACATGTGACCCCTACCTCAATCACAGCTAGATTCAGGACACCCTACCCCTGGGTGTGACTGTACAAATATGGAGACGTGGAACTATATGGTAGGAGCAAAGGTTGTAAAGCGACTGGGTCTTAAAAGAAGGTGCTTTATGAATTTGAAGTATAAAAACAATAGTTTTTTATGTTTAACTTGATGCTAATATGTATACAGATGCTACACTATTAATGGCTATACAACAATTACAATTTTGTTTTTATAAATTAAAGCTGTAACCAATACAGAGATCCAGCTATTTGGGTATTGCCTTTGGCACTAGTTGCTCACTAACACATGAATGATTTTCTTAGAATCTTCTAGAATAGGATAGGGCCTAACTCTGCCAAACCTCTCTGAGGTTAGGTCTGATGGACATTATTAATGTGTGATTTGAAATTCTGGTCATTGTACATGATAACCTTCATGTCAGATTTAATCTGTATAGTCAAATTTGCCAATAGAGATAATTTTCTCTATTTGTGTATTATACCAAAAACTATAATCACTGTTAAAAAAGATCATATATACAACTTACAAGTTGATGATCTGACTCAATGGCCTATAATTATTTAATTAAAGAAGACAGCAGGCCAAATATAGATCATTCTGGAAAAAAGTTTAGAGAACTTTCTGAGACCTGATTGGTAAATTTGTCTTTCACATTTACTACGTAAACAACCCATAAAGAAACTAATTCACATTTCAAATTAATTTATGAGATTTTAAAACTGTTTCTGAGTCTCTTTGCATGAAAGCAATATACATGGTCAAAATGTGCACTTAGATTCATTAAGTCTTAATTTGATTTCTTTCAATTTAAACTGCGACTGAATTTTTTCATGAATACAGTTTTATAAAGTCCTTTAGTTGTTTAAATAACATCCTTCTAGAAAGCTTTGAAATTGAACTGAATTTGCTAAAAATCACACAGCATAAACCCAAACTTCTGAGGCAGAAAATTGACTACCATAGTTTTGTTTGCATAGGGCAAAGTTCCTTCTTCTAATAGGCTGTTTGCAGTGTCCAGAACCAACCAGGAAATCTATTTGGAACTGGTTTGATTGGTCTAGTGGGAGTTGTAGTTATGAGATTATTTTACAGAACATTATTTAATTTAGTTTAATGAAACTATGCACAATGTCATGTGCAGGTGATGACAGAGAATAGTTTTTGATCAACTACATTACTACATTAATATTAATATATTACTACGTTAATATTAATACATTACTATGTTAATATTAATACATTACTACATTAATGTTATACTACATTCACATTGTGTTATTAAAAGACATTGTTAATCCTCTCACTTTAATAAAGATTTTTCCCTAGACCATCTAGGCACACTGATTGTTTTGAGTGAAATTCTTTGCATTTTCATTTATTAAATTAACAAATGAACCTCTTGGGTATAAGATAAATCAAAAATGTTATAGAATGACTTGTGAATTAATGAACAAAGTTCAAAGTTCCTCCTCTTGGCTGAAACATGCCACATAACCATGTCATTATTTACCCCGTATTCAGGGGGTGAAACTTCAGGGATTAAACTTCACCTGGTTGGGACTCAACCCAAAGTTTATGCAGGTATTGTATTTTCTGCAATGCACTCTAGTGCCTATGAAAAGAAATCACAGAAGATATACATTTAATACAAAATGTAGGCATAATTGTGAAAACCATAGATCCAGAAAGTGGGTCAGAATGGTGTTTGAGAGAAGCATGTTCAAGACTCAAGTGTTAAGTCAAGTGTTTCTTTATTGTCATTCAGCTATATAGAGGTATACATTGAAACAAAATAACGTCCCTCTAGGACCATGGTGCAATGGTTCATTCCCATCTTACCCAAAAGATCACTACTGGTAAACTGCGTTAAAAGTGCAGTCTTCTCAACACATTTTGGACACCCCAGGGGCACTACAGCTGCAAAGAATATGACCACAGGCAGTATGAGGCAGTGCAGGGAAAAAAGGGGGTTATCATCATAGCAGGTGACATCCACTGATGAGACAGTGTCAGTCATTACCGGAAGATGTCTGAACGCCTCCAAATGTCAATATCGGTATCAAGATGAATGAAAAGAACAAACAGAAACTCCCTTGTGTGTCACTAGGGTGCTCTCCTCATCGCTGATGACCTCAGTCCTGAAGCAGATGAAGGCTCCAGCCATCCAGAATATTCAAAGCACAGCAGATGTAAAACCATTTCAGAGGCTCCCTTGGCTTTGTCAACAACTACTTATCTAAATTCCTCCTTCATTTCTCAGATGTATGTGATCCCAGTATGATCCAGTGATATCAGTCATGGTCAAACATATAGAATCGACCTAGTTGGAACCACATGACCAAGTATTATTATGATCTGTGGCAGTATTATGAACTCAATGCTTCAATGACTCTCCAGTGTGACCCAAATGAGGCAGACCTTTGACAAAACGAGAGCCTCTGGCATTTACTCTCAGAATGCTTATTCCCAATCACTACAGGTTTGCCTAAACCGAACAAAGATTGCATGGCTGTAGTTCATGCATGCAACATATTTAATAGATATGGCAGAAATGACATCATACCTTATATGTGTCACGTCCCAGCGCACGCCCAGCTCGCAGGCCACGCCCACCACCCGTGGCCTGCCCCGTTCCCAATCAC
>JAOXYF010000008.1:15740080-15753187 GCA_028565775.1 Sternarchorhynchus goeldii
CAACACTCTTAATAAAAACCCTGTTAAGTATGTTCCCTACAGCGTCCGCCTTTGCTCCCTCCACCCCGCCGTCACAATATGGAACATATTGGATATTATCTGCAAGAAGTCATGGTTAATGATTACAGAATACCTTTTCTGAGGTTACAGTACTACGACCTCCAGCTGCAGTATAAGCCTGACAAGGTAATCTTCATATTACTGACTCCTTGTCAAGAGTAGTCCAATGTAACAAAGTAATAACCTCAGATGGATGAAAGGTCAGACCATGTTTGATAGTCTTCATTCTTGTCTAATAGAATACACACAAGCATTTCCAGGGTGTCAGCCTCTAAATACACACATTTGACAAGGCATGAGTGATGGAAACTGTCAAAATTCTCAAAACGACTACTGGACTTATAAGAATATTGTTCTAAACATTTTTCTAAAAGGAGTCAGAATCCTGATTTATGCAGTTCTGTCCATGATAAACAAAAGAAAAAAACACCACTTGAGCCTCACACCCTTTCTCGACTTCCATGCCACCTGGTAGGAAAGTGTCTTCCCTTACCAGAACTATTACTCACATGACTGAGGACTGGATAACCTTCTGGTCTGTACAGCACCACTGTGGTAACTGTAATTCAGATAGTATTGGATTTCAGCAATAGCTTTAATAACAGACCCCAGTCACCCAGCAAGGAATGTCAGAAAACAGAATGTCTGTCGAAAACATAACATCCTCCCCGTTCCACAGCCGGGAAAATAGCAAAGCAGTATTGACAGGAAAAGTTGTCAAAAGACTCCTAAAAAGAACAAATTAAAAGCAACAGTATGGGGAGCAGTATGGGGAAGCACCTGAACAGCATGCTGTCACAGCTCCTGATTACACCAGGTGGATACTCCCATAATACACCTTGTATAGCAAGTAGAGCAATGTGCTAAAACCACCAAGGTCATAGGTTAATTTCCCAGGGAGAGCACATACTGTCATATGGATAAAAATGTAAGATGTTTTTGATAATAGCATCTGTCAAATTATGTAAATGTAACATAAATGCAGATGTTAAGAACTATGAGCAGGTTTCTACCCTTCACACAAAAGTACCTGTTGTCCAAAGTGGTTCCAAATGTCACCTGTATGGCAGGAGATTCTTAAAGCAAAATATCACTACATGTGTTCATAGCATGAAGTCCAAATGTGGGAATGCTGTAATTATACACCTTTGTTAGGGGTCCAACAAACAAGAGTCACAGGTCAAAAGGAACACATACTGGATGGCATACCAGAACCAGGAAAAGATAGCCAGCTTCTGCAAAGATTCAAATGTGTTGTGCTTTATCAACAAAGATGTTGCTGCTTTTATAATCTTTCTGATTTTACAGGAAATGTTTGCATTGCTCTCACAGAATTTAGGGAAAAATGCCCCATTAGGTAGGGAGATTTGTAACTAAGTCACTAGGTGAAGGTAACAGTGGAAAGAGACAAGAAATGTGATGGTTTCCAGGTGATAAAATATATAGATGTGGTATGTTAGATCCACAAATAAATACCTGTGTTACTGTAACCTGAGTATGTTTTTTTGTCCACCAATGTTAGTTATCTCCAGTTCCACCCAGAAGCTTAACTAATTCTCCCCACAACATACAACACCACAAAGCCAGGAAGGTGAAGGCTAGCAGGAGCTTCCTCCAACATGGGTAGCCAAACCACCACATCTTTTCAAGCTGCCACCAGTATGACATCACTGGACAGTTCAACACGCTTGGAGCTCTGCTGGCAAACTGATGTTTAGGGATTGTGGGGGGGTCGGTGGGTGTGGGAGCCAGCCAGCCCACCCGAGAGCAAGGGCAATTATGTGTTCTTGGTCTCCCAGCCAGAGATGGCTCTGGCATCACCAAGGATGACAGGGCCAGCTCAGGAACTCTGGTTTGGAGTTTGCGATAAATTTAGCAAAAGCTGAATATAAGAACAAACGAGTTTCTGACTCATTTCTGACCAGAATACAATTAAAAAGAATTTAAAGTGTTTATAAAGTGCATATTTAAAACAGACATTTTGGGGCACAACATTCAGATTCTGCCCTATGTTAGGTAAATATGTAGACATGCATCAAGTGTACTAATACAGTGTACATATATATATATATATATATATACTGTATATCTTGCTGTATATATATAGCACAGGAACACTTGATTTAAAGTGTAGGATGGTGCAAGTGCTCACAAATTTTTTTTGTTTTTGATACTGTTGATGTATATACTACAAAGCAATAGTGGTACTGACAGCAGTACCCAGGGGAGAATCAACTCCTGTTGTTGCTTTGTAGCTTATTAGTGTAGTGCATGCGGTGAGTGTGGATATTATTTGGTATAGTTCAATGTGTGTGTGTGTGTGTGTGTGTGTGTGTTAAGAGTCATGTGCGAGGTGCAGCAGTTCAACATTTATGAAGGGTTCTTGAGGGACTAACTGAGTGCAGTTATGGCCCTGGGGAAAATATTCCACAGTCTACATGTGCATGCATAGATGGTTTTATATAATTTGCAGGATGGAAGGAGGTCAAACTGATGATGGCATGGGTGTGTGGAGTATTTACAGATGCTGGCTGCTTTCCTGGGGCAGTGGGTACTGTAGATGTCCTCCAGGGCTGGCCGCTGAACCCCGATGATCTTTCTGAGTACTAGAGACTACAACCCACTGCAAAGCTTCCCTATCAGCTGCTGTGCAGCTGCGATACCACTCAGAGACGCAGTATGTGAGGATGCCCTCAGTGATGCTGCAGTAAAAAGTCAGAAGCTGGTGGAGTAGGCCTGATTTTTTTCAGCTTCCTCAGAAAAAACAACCTCTGTTGTGCTTTCTTAACACGTGCAGTGGTGTTAGTGAACAATGCTAGGTGCTCTGAGATTTGGATGACCTGGAACCTAAAGAAGGACAACCTCTCCACTCTATTTCTATTAATGGAGACTGGAGCATACTCATTGTTTTGTGGTATCCTGAAATTGACGAACAGCTCTTTGATGTTGAAGGACAGGTTGGTTATCTGCACACCATTTCACCAGATTCTGCACCTCCACTGTATGGGCTGATATGTTGCTGTTTGAAATCAGGCCAGTCACTGTTGTGTCACCTGCAAACTTTATGATGGCAAATATTGGAAGACAGTAATGGGAGTTGAGAAAGGGACTCTGCAGGCAGACCTTGGTGGGTGTGTGCTCAGAGTTATAGTGTAGGACAGGTGAGGGCCAGTCTCTCTGCTTGAGGACGGGAAGTTCAGGATCCAGTTATTCGGTGATGATCTGATTACTTGCTGGTGGGCTTTGGTGGTGTGCTTGCTGGGAATGAGACTGTTGAGTGCTGCAATCCACAAATAGCACCTTCACATTGAGCCTGTTTCTCCAGGTGTGTCAGGCCAGTGTGAAGAGCAAGGTGCTCTTGTTCCTGTATGCAGTCCAATGGGAGGAAGGGAAGCTGGAATGGTGGCTTTTGAGCACTTCGTTATGGTGGGTATGGGAGCATTCAGGAGACAGTCGCTCAAGCTGCTGACGTTTTTTTTTCCTTTTTCACTAGTATTAAGACAGATTGAATATTCCTGTAAATACCTCTGTTAGCTGTTGAGCAGTCCTCCAACACCTGGAACTCCATTAGTACCTTCAGCCTTGTGTGGGCCGAGCCTCTGTCACCCCTGTCAAAGTAAGCGAACAAGGCGTTGAGCTCTGTGGCCACTGTGATGTTGCTATGGGGAACAGAAGGTTCTGTAGTCACTGATGGACTGGATGCTTGCCACATACTTCGGGTGTATCAGCGCTGTTGAAATTGTCCTTTGTTCATCCTCAGTTTCTGATTCAGAAACATCTTTGTGTTTTTAGCCCCCGTAATGCTGTCAACACGGCTGTTGACATATAAAAGCACTGTGGATGCGTATTTCTCCAAGTCCATGTTTGTGTCGCGGGTAGCCTGTACAACAAACAATCCCACCTGGTGCATCCATGCAGATGGGAGATGTCTTCCTCAGGCCATACTTTGAATGTCTTTATTGTAGGTTTATTGTTGAGGATGAGAGTTCTGTATACTGGGGACATGAACAGTGAAATATTGTCAGAATGTTGTAGGTATGGGCAGGTTAGAGCTCAGTATGAGTTTTTAACAGTTGTATACACCTGATCCAGGTGTTTGAGATTGTGGTTAGAAAGTGCACATGATGGAATTTCTGAAGCATAGATTTTAGATTGACCTGCTTAAAAGTTTTCGAAGAAGTATATTTGCAGCTGACATTGAAGATCAATCTTGGCTTAAAAAGGGAAGATATTCTGCAAAGATGTCCCAGTTCTCAATAAAATCCACCTCTCTGGAGGCAGACTACATTTTGAGCCTGTCATTTAGAACACAGAGGAGACTTAAGAGCTCTGTGTCCTGATCCAAAATGGCACCAATCCTTATATGCATTCTGGCTTGAGTTTTTTCCCCCATTGGCTAAGAAAGTATTTCTTTTAAACACTAGGCTGCTGTAGTTTAGTGTAATTTGTGTTTTAATGTATAATACGTTTTTTCTTTATGGACCATGTTCAGTGTAATTTCTTGTAATGTGATGACTGCACCTTAAACCTGTTGTTTATCGTGTTCAGAAGCTGGTGGTGACTGCGGCCAAGCCAAGGCGAGGGAAATAAGATAGAGTTAACCTAGAGTTGCCTTGCCCCAAACTTTTAATGTCTTTTGAGCATCTGATGCCTTGCCAGGCACGTCCATCGATCTCAGCCTGGAATCAGGACGACAGGCCATGATGGCACTAAAGGATACATGGTGAGTCACTTCAAACAAGGTTTTCTTTGAACTGAGCTGGGTCTGCCGTGTGAGGAGTTCAGAAGCCTCTGTTTCTAGCCCAGCACTGAGACCAGCTCTTCTTCAGTGTCACCCTCACTGTGTTCTCCATACTGTTAGTTAGCTATCTGCTGTTCATAAAGCAGAAGTTAAACCATTAAAATATTTTGTACAACAACAACTAATAGTATAAATACTAACAATTAAAGAGAAATAAAAAAAAGATGGACACCACAATCAGTCAAACCACAGTATAAACTGTGACCACGGTCACAAGAAACATTTAAAGTACCACACAGGTAGCAAAGGAAGCTTGAAAGTTTCTGACAGAGCATACGTGTATGTGAGAGAGGTTAACTGCTTCTTGAGAGTGTGAATGCTGCCATCTGTGTGGATAGCATCTCAAATCCGTCTCCCCAAAGACACACGAAGAACGAAGATTCCTTAATGCTGTCTGCTCGCCCCAACATGCCTCCTGCTTCACGTTGCTTAACAGACAGGTGTTCAAAAAGGATTTTACCATGCAAGACACAGCACAATTGTACACTAGTGGGCAGTAATCAGTGGATGGAACTTTATGTAGTAACGTTTCTCCATGCTGTCGTAATTTTGAAGTAAGTCTACATAATGAGTAAACAATTGGGATGATTCTTAACGCTTAGTAATTTTGATTCTAAATTGTTTGATTAGATACACTGTCTAGATGAAAGGATCTACATTATTACACTCTTGAAATATGAATGAAGGTCAGTTTGTATTATTTAAAGCACAACAGATAACACGGTTGTCTGAATTACACTGTCAGTAGTGTGTGCCTCAATATTGCAGGTCTAATAGATGCATCCACTCAGGGAATGTGTATTTTTTCTTCCACCTGATGTTAGGATAAAAACCCAAGCCAGTCAAGAAACAGGTGGTTCACGCTAAGCCATATCTCGCACTAAGCCGTATCTCTTGCCATTTTCACCTCATCAGATAAGCCCAGCCTCAGAGTGACCACCTGTCCCGTCTTTGGTCAGGTATAGACCAGCCTCACAGTGACCTGCTGTCCCGTCTTTGGTCATGCATAGACCTGCTAGCATTCCAGAACTAAATAGCGAGACAAAAATGGCTAAAGAACAGACATTGGTCCTTTTTAGTAGAGCTGAAAAGAAAACAGGCCAGATTTTTTCTCTCAATCATTGAATTACTTCACGTTTGCGCACGCGTGCGCATGCGCACGTGTGTGTGTGTGTGTGTGTGTGTGTGTAAGAGGCAGTTTCCTTGTTTCCCAGCGCCATAACAAACGAACAGAGAAAGCTGTAAAACAGCACCTTTAGTGTTGCCCCATCAGAGATCAGAGGGAGCTTGGGCTACTCAAATGCATGATGGGAAGCACAAGATCTAATCAGCTTTGACTTTGTGCTCCATTTGTGCATCTACAACAACTGAGAGAAACATAGAAGAAAAAGCAGTGTGTAGTGCTTACAAATAGCAATCTGGAATGGTGAATAGCAGGACGAAGCTACTAGGGCATGCTGGGGAAAAAGGTAAAAGCATCTGCTTTTGAACTATTGATATGTAGTATCAATAATATGGGATTCATTTAATGCCTGGAATATAAGTTTATGAAGAATAACCTTTATTTTTTAGAAAAGAGAGTAAAGCTAATCTTAAGTCACTAGAATTTAGTTTTGATATTTTAGTTTTAAAAGAGAAACAAGGACTAAGATCAAGACTTCAGGCTCATATTCACCACAATTATTAATAATAATTTTTTGCCCCTATGGCCATATCCAGAACTGCTCTCCATCTCTTTCTTTTCTCAGTGTTATTTTTACTTCAGTGTAATTCTTGTAATGCTATTCTTCCATGATGAGTGGAAGATTTCATTTCAGAAAAGGCTGAAAACAAGTGCTCTTCACATCACTGTTCCATGTTCACTCCTTGCTCTATTTTATGTCTGTTTTTTAAATTTTTTGATCAGTTCTTATTTTTGTCCCTCTTATGTCCTTGCAGGATATGCATAACTCCCTGAAAATGCATCTAATATACATTTAATTTGCACTTGCACTATGTGCTGTCAAAAATGTTATTCAGTGCTTTGGTCAGGTTACTCTATGAATGAATCAGTCATGTCCTCTAGAGACAAAGCAAAATGAACCGTACATCCTAATCAAGCCTCCACACTCTCACCCCAAAGTGCCCCAGTTGTCAACAGCTTGCCTATAAATGCAGAGTCTATATGAATAGCTCCATGGGGGGAAAATAGATGTTGTTGACAAGGAACAAAGGTAAACAAAGATGAGTGTCAAATCAAATAAAGGAAGAGGTGAATGCAACCTCAAAGTTGTTAGGATGCTGATCACTCCTTTATGCTGTGGATGTATGATGGTGAGACCTTCTCTCTGCGCTGTCAATGCACAAACACCCACAGGCTTTGGGATCAGACCAGTGTGGCTACTCATCAGTAAAATGCACAAGGGCCAGTTTCATTACTTTTTAAATTATAGCGGTTGCTGATAAAAGTACTTTTTCTCCAACATTGGTGAGGATTTCGAGGGTTTAAGTAGCTTTCCAATCTGAAAGGTGACTTACGCTTGAAGCACCCAAGCTTGGATATCTTTTCGCCAGCATATTTTAGCAGTCTTTTGGTTTATCATGGGTAATGTGACCTGAAAAACAGCCATGCTTTGATTCCAAGGTGATGCATAATAATTGAAACAGATAGCAACTCAAGTAAATAATAAAGGAGAAAAGACGAAAGAAAGGAAGGATTGAAATCCCGTGATGTCTCATTATTTTCTGCGACTTTTCTTTTAAAAATCATGTGCACTGTTAAAGATGTAAAGGTATAAAATTTGCATGCAGGTCTACAGGCTCTTAGAAACAAAGCTTTAATAAGTCAATGCTCAAAACATCTGCCAGCAATTCATTCCACAAGCAATTCTTTTAGCTGCACTATTTCCATCATCCCAGGAAGACTTTGTAAAACACAATGTAAATCTCTATCCTTAGGCAATCAATTAAATGTATTAGATAAGCAACTGCTGAAGAGTAAACAAGCTCTGAACATTGTAGTTAATCTTAGGGTGAGGAATTGATGGATGCAGAACGATAACCAGTCTGTTTTGCTTGTGTATTGCTTTTTGACCTCCAAAATCCCCCATCCAGGAGCAAACCAAGCCACTCCTGAATCTACCTTACAGGTTATAGGGAGGTTGAATTCAGACCAAACTGCATGCAGTATCTCTCACTGGGGTGCCACATCCAGCTGATATTTCACTTTGACTTGGCAAGCGGTTAAAATGTCATCACAAATGCATCATCACATCTTCTGGGACCCATTTGGAACGCTTTTGTGAGAGAGACCTGATAGCAATCTTTTTTTTTTTTTGTTATCAATTCCTCATCAAAAACTCAATCAATTAGATGTCACCAAAACTGCATCATAATTTACAGCATATGAAGTGTAGCATGAATATGGAGAGTGGCTTCAAATTACATGGCTCAAGGATCATTTAGCAGAGAATCGCTTTGTGACAGATAACTGTCTCTGTGTCAGCCCCAATCACATGTCTACATTCAGAGATAGCTCATTATTCATGGCAAGATTTTTCTATATTAATTAAGAATTCAGTGCTAATTTTGTTAATAACTAAAATGCCTGCAGTTAATCTTCATAGCTTCATAGTTCATTTGCATGGGTATTATCCCGTACCAAGGGTCTCTTCCCCCCTTCTCTCTCTGTCGTTGTGTCTGCCTTTCATTTTACAGAGACATTTCTCTTGTGGGTGGTTGTTCACAAAATTCGACATGTTTAAGAGTAATTTTATTGCCATTGTTACCTATTAGTGGAAACTGCTTCAGTAACATAAGAAAAGCACATTCTTGGAGCTCCTAGACATATTATCATTTGTTCTTCTCTTTCTGTTCCAAATAAGGACAAGTGTTTTATAAAAAACACAGAGATAATCTTCGATAATCATATAATCACTCAACACATATAATTGATTGATCAAGTCATTTTACATTTTACAACCCACCTGAAGAGTGGAAGACCAGCTCTTAGTTTTCATGGCCCTAAGCTCTGGTATTCAGAACACATTTATTATTTTCAAAGCACATTTGTTTAATATTGTTGCTGGCACACATACTGACGTACTGGTAAATATATGTAAGTCTCTCAGGATAAAATTCTGAAAATGTAATAATAATTTCGTTGTAAAGACAAAAGGTTTCATCTGTTGTGCACGTGTAGTGCAATTCACTTTGAACTACCAATGACCACTGAATCTTAGCCAGAATTTAAATAAATTCTAGCGATGGCAACTTGTGCAACAGTCAGTCAATGGCATTGATCTTGCCCTCTTGGTTACTATTCTGTCTGCCATTTTGTTCATTTGGCTATTTGCTGATTCAGAAGTACTTGAACACAGCCATCTGTTACAAATTAGATAACAACTCATGCAAGTAGAAGGCAAGTTGTTTAATAGCCAGAAGGGCAATTGGCACTAGTCCTCTTCTTTAATTGTAATAAGTTAAGGCACCATGGTTTGCTCTGTTAGCAGACTGGGATCAAATCCATGAAGTGTGGAGTTGACAGCCTTTTAATGATCTTTATTGACATTCTGATATATACACATGTTGATTTAATGTTATTGTAAGACTGATATTTACTTTTTGACATGCTTTAGGAATCCATGATTGCTAGAAGGAAATGTGACAAACATCTCTCAAAGCTCCACTATGATATACTAACTAATGAACAGTTCTGTTGTAGGAAGCGTATTTAAAAAGAAATACACACAGTGTATTTCTTTTTAAATACACAAAAGAAGACACAAAAAGGCAAAAAGTCTTGAAGAACAATGCCGAAGTCACTTCATCTCAGAAGAGGGACAGTCCATTTGAGCTTTCTGGTGTCATCAACTCATCCCAGTGTGTTTGGCTGTTCTCCCTATACCTTTTCTCTGATTTACATATTGATAGATTCTCTCCAACAAGAACTTCTTTGAACCTTGAAGATGGAGTTTAGAGGGGTTTTTTTAGGGGAGGGGGCATGAATTAATTTAAAATCTCATTTCTTCATCCAATACTACCTCACTCTGTGGCCTTTGCAGAATGTAGACTGAGTCAGTATGCTGCAAATAGTTAAAAACAGACCACTTATAAGGGGATGAATAAATTGGCAGGAGAAGGAGAAGTAAGACACCCACACTGGAAATGGACAAAAGAAGCATATTTTAAAAAACCCAGGCAGATATTCTGTGATATAAAGCAAGGATTGGGTACCTTTGATTCATCATAGAATGAGATTCGGTTTGTTTTTTTAAACTCACTTGTACAGAGAGAGCACACCAGTGAAAGCAAAGTTTGATGGGTGAATGATGAAGTTTGGAGATTCAGCTTGACTTATTAAAATAAAGTTTAACTTCCACTCAAACTCCCCTTTCTTTGTCCTCAGTGAAATATTTCATAGGTGGAAGAAACCAAACAATAGGGTACCTGGAGTTCAAGAATTCTCATTATAGATACTTACGTAACATCAATTGAACTGATTCAGACATTTTTTGAAGTTATTCAAACTGATCAGGGTGTCTGTGGAGATGTGCTATAAAGCGGATGCTATTGCCAGAAAGTTCAGCAGGTCTTTCATCACTCTACGGTGAAGAGTTGGCCTACCTTACAACCAGTTTGAAGACAGGCAAGCACCTTTCTAATACAGATACTTTTTCTGCTGTTCTGATGATCTGACTGACTTCTGAAGATGCTCCAATTAACGTGCCACTGATTCCATGTAATGAACTTCAGTGCAATCCATCTCCACAAATTTATTTTATTCTCAGAGGAAAGTGTCAAGAATGTATGAAAAACATTTCACTCAACATCATTTGCAAAATGTGAAAATGAATAAACCAGACATTTAAGTTTCAGAGCAATTTGGCTGTCTCCATACAGCATTCTTTTCTCTTTATAATTACTTCTTATAATATTCCAGGTGGTGAAAAAGTTTGTGATGTGTATTTCAGAGACTCAGCAGAGCTCCGCTCCCACTGTACTCTCATGGGAACAGTGGAAACTCTGGCCAGTTCTCATAATGAGAGGTGCGCATGATGAAGCGTGTGCACACAGGCATGTGCAAAGCCCCAGGTTTTTCTAGGGAAACTTTAGTGTAGGTATGGCACTACAAAGAAACTCCATGTCACTCTCCGACGTCTTTCAAATTCTAAGTTGAGATTTTCAGGTTGGGCAATGGAACTTCTCTGTTTTCTTTATAGTTGATGCGGAATAAAATGGACAGGCATCATACCGTAGGATGTCTCTTCCGCTTCCTTTCACTACATATCTTTGCTTGAACAAGATAGATGATGAAACTTTATCTTACTGAAGTGTTTTGGATGCAGTTTGTGCAAATTTCTGTGCACTGAAACCCATTTAATAAAAATCACAATTTAATGATTCATGAGTTCTTGTTTTTGCCAGTCACTTGCTGTCAGACTACAAAAGAAACTCCAATTACTGAAGACGACACATGACATCAGGACTAATTTAAATACCAGCACTACAGCGCATCCATGCTTCGGCTGATCGCTCGGTTGACCCGGCAGGGCTGCAGCACGTTGATTACGGCAGGTGCGTATAACAAACGTATTTTTAATATGCCATGCAGGTAATGCCTAATTATGCAAAGTACGTCCCATTTTGTACATTCCACAGAGCTCCCATTAAAAGGAGACAACCGAGGAGTACCCTGATTGTGATGAATTGATAAACAGCGTGGTGGGGTGTATGGAAATCAACACCACGCTTGTTTAGGCACAGAGCTGTAGGAATAATCAAAGAGGGAAATCAGTAATCTAGCTTCCCATTACATTGTCTACAGGTTTTTTTTTCTTTCTTTTTTTTCCCGCGAATAATCGCTTTGATAAAGGTGCAAAGTTATTCTTCACTTTGGGCGTACATATAGGATATGTAAGGATATATTAATGTAGATCTTTATTACTTTGCTGCAAGTCCCAAAGGAAAGACATGAAGCATGAGTGTGAGCTGCAGGTGCGATATTACCTGTAAATGCACATGCCCTTGCACCATATCTCCTCCTGTATATAATATCTCCATATATCTCCATATATAATATCTCTATACTATGCCACTTGGTTCCCAGGTTGGGGCTCTTTTGATGTCTAATATGGCTCTCCATGTCCAAGCAGAAATGTGAAGTTTTCCAGACAGCTGCATAAATCTGCTAGTGTCTGCTTTTATCCTACCCTATTTTGAGGGGAGAATGTTAAGACTGGAAAGCTGTATTACTCTGAACTGGGTGGGCAGAGGGTGTCCTGCAGGCTATGCGGGACATGGATAGGAAGCAGTTTTGGTGAGCCTAAAGGCTCAGTGTGCATCACCTGAGACCTCATTATAATCTGAAGGAGTCTGAAGAAAGGTTTATAGAATGCAAACAGAGCACAAAATCTAAACTGGGATTTATAGTAAAATCATTCTTAAGTTCAGTGACTCATTACTCAGAGTGATAGTGGAAGACGTAGACCTTTACACCCACCAGAAACTTTAAGGCCAAGGGCTGAGTTGCAAACAATGCAATGCAGAAGCAGATGTAAAACTCACTGAATGCAAATATGAAGATATGAAAAAAATTCCAAGTATGAAAGAAATTATATTTCAAAAATCATTTGTTCCTGTTGTGTTTGCATTATTACAGAGTTCCTAAAAAGTAGAAAAGCAACCTTAATCCTCCTGCATAACTGGAGCTAACATCACACAATTATTACAAAACTAGTCCTCAGGGGGAAATGGGAGAATACGCTTTCTTCATGTAGTGATCTTCTCATGGGGCTGCTATTCCCCAGCACACTAATTGGAGGTTGGAATCGGTGAACATGTAGATGCACACAAATGAACGTATTCACCTCAAGCTCTCCGTCTCTACTTGAACACAGTCAGTTACCATTTTGAGAACCTTTTTGAGGCTGTTTACTTGCTTCTCACTTTAAGATAACTCTGATGATGGAAAAGTTGAAGGTTCACGGTCGACTCTACTGTGAATCAAAAAGTATACCCCTACATCATAAACAAAAACAAAAACAAAAACAAAAAAAAGAAAGGAAACATATACTCACAGAACTATAAAGCCCGTGCTTCAGATGAGTACGATCATGAATGCCACTGATTTGAGTGTGGTGTGATGCTTTTCTCTGTGTTTTTCTGTTTTTCTCTTTTTTTCCCCCACTATAGCAGATAAATGGCAGTGCACATCCAATTGGGGGTTAATCAGGTCAGGTGGAACCACACAAAATGATCAAATGTGG
>JAOXYF010000008.1:15765238-15793030 GCA_028565775.1 Sternarchorhynchus goeldii
AAAGGAGTTAGCAAGGGTCCAGAAAAACAGTCATAAGTTAACGGAGGCTCTAAAGGAGTTAGCAAGGGTCCAGAAAAACAGTCATAAGTTAACGGAGGCTCTAAAGGAGTTAGCAAGGGTCCAGAAAAGGCTACTCAGGTTAAGAAATAATGGTTATGGTTAAGAAAAGCACAGGCTGGTTGTGGTGATGCTCCATAATGGTGGAGAGGGTGGATATTGATTTGATATATTGCTTTTATGTGTATACGCATCTTTATTACCTCTGTGTTGATTTCTCCTTTGTTCCACATTTCACATTCTTTCTGTTACTTTCTCTTTTTTTCTTTCAGGAATGCATTGAGGGGTAATCTGAAGGTATGCCACAAAAAATAATAAATATTCTTTAGTAACAGTTGGATAGGCTGGATAGGTAAGGATTTAAGAATAGGGGTAAAATGTTCTCTTGTTTCTCAGCTAGTGAGAACTCTAGCAGCTGCACTTTGGGTTAACTAAAGTTTTTGCCTTTGTTAGGTTTTGATGAAGTCGTGTTAGGAGGCCATTACAATACTACAAATCACTGGCACTCTTTGGCAAACATTAATTTCTAATTCAAGAACATTCCTACACTGCAGGTATGAGCTAATCCATTTTTGTATTGTTCCTGATGCCCCAACCCATTTCTCAAGTCTGTCTATAGGAATGTAATGGACTACAGGTTCAAAGGCAGCACAGATATTAAGTAATAGTAAAGCTTCCCAGAATCTGCATTCAAATTAATGTCATTAATTACCTTATTTAGAGCAGGCTCAGTACTATGAGTAGGCCAAACTCCTGATTGAAATTTATCTAGACAGCCATTTGAGGATAGGAAACCAGTAAGTTGCTAGAAAAAGATTTTCCCAATGATTTTTCCAGATTTTAGAAAAGTCTGTAATTGCTTAACACCTGTTTGAAGATTTTTTTTTAATAGAGGCGCTTTTTTTTTTGCTTTTTAGTTCTCATGAGTTGTGTATAAATAACTAGGTGTGTATAAATAACTAGTAAATATCCTTAAATGAATAACAAATTCTGAAAATCTATGAAGAAAAAAATCTAAAAATGAACAAAGAATCAGACCGAAGCAGAGAAGTGTCCAAATAGCAAGGAAAGCAGGAAATAAAAAGTCCTCTGGGGTCCAGATAGCAACCTCATGATGTGAGGCATTGTGTCTGGCATCGTCATGGGAACAGAGGCACTCTGGTGGGTCTTCTGATCCTATATCCTATGGAAGGTAAAGAACGATGTAATGACCTGTGAGATATACATGTGGGGCCTCCTGCATTGTATATGGATGTCATTTTTGACAGATTTGCTTGTCTGTTCACATGGATAATTTATTTTCAATTGCTCTTGCTTCACAGCAATATGTTGTGCATACAGCTTTGAACATTAGTAGATTAGAAATAAGTCAGGGTTACACTCACCATTACCATACATGAGACAGCAAACAAAAAGAACATGAAAACAATGAGCAAATGAACTGTACTAAGAAAAGAAATAAACAAAGTAATCAACTTTATTCACATTTAAAACTATATATGTATTTTCAAATTGATGCCTTGAATTTTGTCAGTACTTGCATAAGTATTTGGTACTTCTAATTCTACAGTCTAATTTCTTGTATTATAAGAAGTTATGCAACTATTGACTGTAATGCAAAGACACTAACTGGAAAGCAGACACACACAAAAACAAAAAGCTTTAGTTGAAATTGAGATGAACACCGAGTACATAGCCACACCTCCTGTGCCTGATTCACACCCACATTTTGTGACAGGTCATCGATGTAAGATTCCTATTTAAACCACTGTACAGCAGCCATCCAGACCTTCAGAGTGCTGGGAGGCACCAAGCCCACCATGCAGATCACTTCAAGTCTGGTGTCATTTGTATCAGTGCTGTGGATGACTGTGTTCAGCCCTGCAGGATGTAAAACAAACCCAGTCAGCTGCAGGCTGTGGGCTGAACCTCAGATGCCTGTTCTCTCTATGAATGGAGATTTTATCATCGGAGGGATTTTTGCTATCCATTATTATACAAACACAGGAGAGAACACATATGCCAGGCAGCCACCACAGCTACGGTGCTCTGGGAGGTCTGTCTGTGAGAGTGGAGGGGGAAATGTGACGGCAGGGTATTTTGTTAAGAGTGACTGGGAAATGATAATTAAGATCAAATATGTTCTCCATTTTGTAGACTTGTTCTATGTATTGTTTTAATGACATGTGCATATATTGCGTTATTGCTAAAAAAGATTATTTGTCTTATTGTATCCACGCAGCATGGACTTCAGGCAACTTCGCTTAGCTCGTGCCATGGAATTTACCATCCACGAGATCAACAACAGAACCGATCTCCTGCCGGGCATCGCATTAGGCTACCAGATATACGACTCGTGCTCTGATGTACAGATGGCGATCAAAATTGCTTTACAATGTGAAAACGGCTTGGACCCCGTTTTAAACGAAACAAGTTCTTGTTCAGAGTCTGCAGTTTCCACGGTACCTGCTGTCGTAGGAGATTCTACTTCCTCTGCATCGGTTAGCATGGCGAGAACGCTCGGTCCTTTTGGAATTCCACAGGTGAGCGATAAAAGTCAGAATATCCCAATATTTACAATATACTCATACATAAGAAAAAATATAGTTTTTGAGAGCTAAGTCGTTTCAGAATAGCATAATGATTTACTCCGAAGTGTAATCAAATCAGATATGTAATTAATGCGTTATTCGTGTGTAAAAAAATAACATATCGTTAACAAAAGAAGTAGCCTACCTGAAAGTGAGCTGATTCAAACTATTCATATCGGTTTTTATCATTTCTTCTAACCGAATCACAGGTGAGTCATTCTGCAGCCTGCGCGTGTCTGAGCGATAAACTTAAGTTTCCAACGTTCTTTAGAACCATACCTAGTGACCAACACCAAGCGGCCGCACTGGCGAGAATGATAAAATATTATGGCTGGTTATGGATTGGGGCAGTACGCAGCGACACTGACTACGGAAACTACGGAATGGCAGCGTTTCTAAAGGCTGCACAGGAGAAGGGGATCTGTGTGGAGTATTCCGAGGCCTATTACAGGACACAACCGCGCAGTAAACTGGAGAGATTGGCAAACATAATCCGGAAATCAACGGCCCGAGTAATAGTAGCGTTTGTTCATGCAGCAGACATGACAATTATTTTTGAAGAACTGTCACGGCAACCACTGCCAACTATTCACTGGATAGGCAGCGAGGCTTGGGTCACACATCCAGACTTTCTGCGTTTTAATATTTGCGCCGGCGCTTTAGGTTTTGGGGTACCCCGATCAGTTATATCGGGTCTTCGTGAGTTTCTACTAGACCTCTCTCCAGCACGAGCTTTGAAATCGCCCATATTAACGGAATTTTGGGAGAGCTCGTTCAGCTGTAGCCTAAATGGACGGACAGGCGTGCAGGAATGTGACGTCACTGATGACGTCCACGTGCTACAGAACCCATACACAGACACGTCTCAGCTGCGCATCACTAACTTGGTGTACAAAGCTACATATGCCATAGCGCACGCTATCCATGGAGTTATCTGTAATGAAACACAATGCGACAAGACCATCCAGTTCGCACCATGGCAGGTATAAATGTATATATTTTAAATCATAGTAAGAAGTTTAACTGTTCATTGAAATGATCTTGAGTTGTATATATTAATGTACCTTTGTATATATTTTGACCCATATTCGGTGGTTTTATATAAAAATATTTTATATATAAATGTGTTGCAAGATAAAAGTGATATTTTAGTCATGCACTCAAAGACTGAATGGCTTAATTGTCTGTAGAGAATACAGTTATCCTGTCAAAATGCTTCACGAAAGCATGTTTATCTCTACAGATACACAACCAGCTCAAGAGAGTGAACTTCACCACAAACAATGGTTATCAGGTCAACTTTAATTCCAATGGAGACCCTGAAGCTCTCTTTGACTTTGTAAACTTGCAGTTTAAGAAAGATGGAGCTTTAAATTTGGTAAAAGTGGGCTACTATGACACATCCAAACCCAAAGGACAGGAGTTCAAAGTGACCAGTGCTGTACGCTGGTTTGGAGGACAGACAGAGGTACTACATAACATAGCCTGTCCTCATTCAGTATAAATCAGTTATTCTCAACCTCCAAGCCACGAAAACAACTGACTCTTTAGTGTTTTCCTTGCTGCCACACAGACTGATAGGCTATTTTAATCATTTAATCAGTAAGACAAACTCTGAATTAGACAGTATAATTGAATGAAGGCATTGATTCTTTTGCATTTTTCTCAAATTAATTTTCCAGATACCAGTGTCTGTGTGTAGTGAGAGTTGTCCTCCAGGTACCAGGAAGGCTGTGCAGAAGGGAAGACCTGTCTGCTGCTATGACTGTATACCATGTGGTGAAGGAGAGATCAGTAACACAACAGGTTTTATTTTGTATCACAACAAATACAATAATGTACCATTTCACCCTAACATTAAAACATCCATGTATAGTATTTTGGACATTAACATATTACCACAAAAAAGCTTGTTTGAAAAGGTAGTGCTCACTGGTTAAGGAACTTGACCACTAAAAATCAGAAGGTTGCTGGTTCAAGCCCCACTCTGTCAAGTTGCCACTGTTGAGCACCTGAGCAAGAATCCTACCCCTCAGTATCTCAAGATGTATACAGTCACATTTGTATGTTGTTCTGGAAAAGTGTCAGCCAAATTCTGTCAATGTAGATTGCTGGACAGAAATAAACCAAAAAAATATAACAAGGCATTAGCTGCTTAGCTTTATGAGTACACTATTACAGAGATTTGGGTATAATAACATTCTTATTTAGCTTTTCTAATGTTTCAGACTCTTTAGGTTGTCTGCGCTGCCCTCCTGAGTTCTGGCCCAACACCAAACAAGACACCTGTCTCCCTAAACCTGTTGAATTCCTGTCCTGGGACGACACTCTAGCCATCATTCTGACTGTGTTCTCCATCACTGGGGCCTTAATGGCTGTGTGTGTGACTGCTGTCTTCTACAAACACAGCACTTCTCCCATTGTCCGAGCCAACAACTCAGAGCTGAGCTTCCTGCTGCTCTTCTCTCTGACTCTGTGTTTCCTCTGTTCACTTACTTTCATTGGTCGTCCCTCTGAGTGGTCCTGTATGCTGCGCCACACAGCGTTTGGGATCACCTTCGTCCTCTGCATCTCCTGTGTTCTGGGGAAAACAATAGTGGTGTTAATGGCCTTCAGGGCTACACTTCCAGGCAGTAATGTCATGAAATGGTTTGGACCTCCACAGCAGAGACTCAGTGTTCTTGCTTTCACTCTCATACAGGTTCTTATTTGTGTGATTTGGTTAAAAATATCTCCTCCATTTCCTCTAAAAAATCTAAAGCACCACAAAGAACGGATAATCTTGGAATGTGACTTAGGCTCAGCTATAGGTTTCTGGGCTGTGCTGGGTTATATAGGATTCCTGGCTTTTCTATGTTTTGTTTTGGCTTTTCTAGCTCGGAAGTTGCCTGATAACTTTAATGAAGCCAAATTCATCACATTCAGCATGCTCATATTCTGTGCAGTTTGGATCACCTTTATTCCATCTTATGTCAGCTCTCCTGGAAAATTCACTGTAGCTGTGGAGATATTTGCTATTCTGGCCTCAAGCTTTGGTTTGATTTTTTGCATTTTTGTTCCCAAGTGTTTCATCATTGTGTTTAGACCAGAGCAGAATACTAAGAAACACCTTATGGGTAAAGTTCCCGCTAAAGCTCTTTGAGATCCTACCTGAAGTAACAAAGACAATATGAAGGTCCAACACCTTATATACAACGATCAGGGTTATGATTGGGATCCAAGGTATCATAATATATCAGGTTCACCAGTAATCTTAGAAACTGTTTTTACATTTTACTATTTTCATCAGGTTTCCTTTCCTTCATGTCATTGGCAGAATATATTTTTACTAATCTTGTTAACCATCACATTGTTTATTTCATACATATTGTCACAGTCTATTCTTTATCTAATAAAATCCTCCAATATCTGAATGTCTCATACAAATGCTTGAAGGAAAAAAGACAGAAGGGAATGACAGGGGAATATATTCAATAATATCTGAAGTATTTAACCATTTCTTTCCTGAGATGCCACTCTGCCACTTTTTTCACTTCTCAATATAAATTTCAGTGTACTTTCTTGGTTTTTCCTCTGACTGAATTCTATATGACGGCCATAGTCTTTTGAATCAGACCTAGTTTAATAGCCTGAGCAATCTTCAAAAAATATAACGCAGCACAATTGTATGTCACGCAATTTCCTCAGCCTGAACCTGCTCCATGATCCCAATCATTCTGCCTATAAAAGGGAACGTTCAACTGAGACTGTCCTAATAGCAGTGACAGAGAATCTTCACACTGCCAAAGCTACCAAACTGTCATTTGTCCTGATTCTATAAGGTCATGGAGGGGAACCATATCCAATTCATGTAGATTCTCCACTGGCATCCCCCAGGGCTTAATGCTAGGCCCTCTCCTCTTCTCCTTGTGTACTTGCTCCATTGGTGATATAATATTTTGTCCTGGCTTCTACTATCTGTCACATCGCGCTGGGCACCCAGGCTCAGCGCCACGCCCACCTCTACATCACAAACCACATTTCCTCGTTCCCAATCACCCGTTTACCAGTTACACCTGTCTCCACTCAACACTAACCATCTCCCTTCTGTATATAAGCCCACAGGTCTTGCCATTCCAATGCTGCACATTCGCTTGCCTCTCTTGGACTGAGCCTGCTGTGTTTTTGATCCAAGCCGAAACGCAAACACTAAATGCTAGCTAGTTAAACTCAGCCAGATGCTGTTTTATTTTTGTGTTTGCTCTGTGATTCACTGCTCGTCTGCAGTGTAAATAAAAGGACTATGTTCACTGCAGCCTCGCTTTCTGCTCCCTCACTGCCACCGTCACAGAATGTGCAGCTAGAGAGGAGCGCGGCATCTTGCCAAGAGCAAAACCCCGCTACAGGATCCCAGTTGGCGGCAATGGATCCCATTCATGCAGAATTGGGCCAGCTCAGGTCCATGATCATGACAATCGTTCAGCACCTGCAAAGCTCCCCTGTCGAGGCTAGGGCTTGCACTCCCACGGCATCTTCTGTAGCCGAGGGATTTCAATGCCATCTAGCACAATTTGCTAGGAACTCCAAGACAAACTCTCTCTGAAGCAGGAGGAAAAAAAACCTGAATAGCATGGTGACTCTTGCGATCACTTATGACCACCTGTTACAGGAACGTCAGTGTCTCCCACACCTCCCCCCACATCTACACCACCTCGTTCCACTGGTCCCGAGGCGGCTCCCGAAGAGCCCATGCGGGTGGGCCGCTCTGGAGGATCCTTGTCCACTCCCTCGGATCTCCCTGCGATCTAGCGGAGGTCTTCAGCCCACAGCAATCCACCAAACTGCCTCCCCATCATCCATGGGATTGCGCTGTGGAGCTGAAGGATAACGCAGTCCCGCCGCGAGGTAAGGCACACCCTCTGTCCCAGGAGGGAGAGGAGATCATGGCCCGTTTCATCCAGGAGGCTCTTGCTCAGGGGTATATCCGCCCCTCCACCTCTCCGGCATCTGTGAGTGTCTTCTTCGTGAAGAAGAAGGATGGTGGCCTACGTCCCTGTGTAGACTACCGGGGGCTTAACACCCTCCTCATGAGAATACTGGTATTCTCTGTGTTTGAGAGCAAAATTCTCTCAGTGTTTTTTAATGCAGTTAGACTTTAATGCAGTTGTACTTTAATGTTTAGCCTTTATTTTAATTCTTTTTTAATTCTGTTTTTATTTTCTTCTTATTTTAATACATAAATTAATGTTCTATATAGTAATTTAACTTCCTTTTTAAATTCCATGGTTTATTTATTTATGCTGTGGATGCTGTGAGATTTTTCTGCTATTCTTCATTATTATATATTTCTTTAATTTCATTTGTTTCTTTATTATTATTTATTGTATATGTTTAGTTCATTATATTCTATATAAAACACATTGTAAACTATGTTTAAGAAAGTGCTACATAAATGCTTATAATAATAATGACAACAATAACAATACTTGCATGAGTTGGCCTTTGATATGGTCTTCATAACCTTAGCTGTAAAACAATGTATCTGGTTGTCACAATGATAAATTATCTAAATGAACACATCAAAGTTGTTTGTCAAATGTAAAACAATGTGTAATTTAAATAAAGTTATTTTCAAATGAATAAGAACAATAATGTAGAGAAATGTAGAGACATTACTTTAATCCAGAAACACAAAGCATAAACTTTAAATTATCATTATAACACTGAACACATAACCACGCCTCCTGTGCTCAGTTCATGCCCACAATTACTGACAGGCCTTCAATGCAAGGTGGTTATATAAACCAGTGCACAGCAGCCATCCAGACTTTCAGAGTGCTGGAAGGCACCAAGCCCACCATGCAGATCACTTCAAGTCTGGTATCATTTGTATCAGTGCTGTGGATGACTGTGTTCAGCCCTGAAGAATGTAAAGAAAACACAGTCAGGTGCAGGATGTGGGCTGAGCCACAGATGCCCGTTCTTTCTATGAATGGAGATTTTATTATTGGAGGGATTTTTACCATTCATTACTTAACCAATGCAGGAAAAAACAACTACATCAGGCTGCCAACACAATTACAGTGCACGGGGAGGTCTGTGTGTGGTTGGACATTATGATGGCAGGGCATTATAACGACAGAGAAATTATAAATGAGGGGTATAAATTCAGGGCATTATAACGACAGAGAAATTATAAATGAGTTCTATTTTTAATCGACTTTGTAATATATTTTAGTATTTGTTTGTGCTACGTATTGCGTTAATGATTTCTGAAATTTAGACTTAAAATCATAAAAAATAATTTGTTATTATGAAGATGTTTCTAATTCTTGTTTTTCTTCATGTTTACAAACAGCATGGACTTCAGGCAGCTGCGCTTCGCTCGTGCCATGGAATTCACTATCCGCGAGATCAACAACAGAACCGATCTCCTGTCGGGCATCGCATTAGGCTACCAGATATACGACTCGTGCTCTGACGTGCAGATGGCGATCAAAATTGCATTTCAGTTTGAAAATGGCTTGGACCCCGTTTTCAACGAGACCAGTTCTTGTTCTGAATCTGCAGCTGACACTGCTGTCGTAGGGGTCGTAGGAGATTCTGCTTCCACGCCGTCAATTAGCTCGGCCAGAACGCTCGGCCCTTACGGAATTCCACAGGTGAGAGATAAAAGTCAGAATATCGCAATATTTACAACATTCTCATATTTTAAAAATCTTGCTGTTGTTTCTGAGAAATAAATCGTTTCCTGATAGCATAATGATTTACTCTGAACTTGCAGTACGTGTAATCAAATTTCTTGGTATTCTACAACTGATAAAAATAAAACTTTGCTGTCGTTTATAACAGATACAATAATTTGTGATTTTACTCCAAACCCATAAAAAATGTCACGTAGACAAATTCGTTATATATGTGCACTGTGATCATTTCGAAGCAACATCAAGTCAACGCGTCCCTAAATAGAACCGATTCAAACTACTCATGTCGGTTCCTTTTCATTTTGTCCACTGGCTAAATCACAGGTGAGTCATTACGCGACCTGCGCGTGCCTCAGCGATAAGCGGGAGTTTCCTACTTTCTTTAGGACGGTACCTAGTGACGAACACCAAGCGGCTGCAATGGCGAGAATGGTGAAATATTTCGGCTGGACATGGATTGGGGCAGTGCGCAGCGATACGGACTACGGAAACTACGGAATGGCAGCGTTTCTAAAGGCTGCGCAGGAGGAGGGGATCTGTGTGGAGTATTCCGAGGTCTATTACAGGACACAACCGCGCAGTAAACTAGAGCGATTGGCAAACGTCATTCGTAGATCAACTGCGCGGGTAATAGTGGCGTTTGTTCACTCAGGTGACCTAAAATTTCTTATGGATGAACTGTCACGGAAACCACCGCCTCCTCTTCAGTGGATAGGGGCCGCATGGATCACACATCCTGACTTTTTGCGGTATAACATTTGCGCTGGTGCATTAGGTTTTGGAGTGCCCCGATCAGTTATCCCGGGTCTTCGTGAGTTTCTTCTAGACCTCTCTCCAGCACAAGCACTGAAATCTCCCATACTAACGGAATTTTGGGAGAGCTCGTTCGGCTGTAGCTTAAAAGGGCGGACAGATGTGCGGAAATGTGACGGCAGTGAAGACATCCGCGCGCTACAGAACCCATATACAGACACGTCTCAGTTGCGAATCTCTAACATGGTGTATAAAGCTACATATGCCATAGCGCACGCAATCCACAATGTTATCTGTAATGACACTCAATGCGACAAAACTATTAAATTCGCACCATGGCAGGTAAAAATTCTCTCAATTTAAAATCAGCTTAATAAATAACATGATAGGCTACATTGCCTTAAAGGAAGTTTGTCTTAAGCATATATTCAGTACCTGCTGTTAGGTGTTATAATACAAATAACAATGTAAGTAATTAAGTAAGTAATTACATAAATAAATATGTATCTGTGTGTGTTGGTGTGTAAGTGTATATGTGTGTGTGTGGGTGTGAGTGTGTGTGTGTGGGGGGTATGTATGTCTCCTTACGCAGGCACTCCTGTTTATATGTGTTAGCTTTATATATTAGTTGTATATTTTATCTATGTACAGATTTTTGTTTTTAAGAGAAGCATTAATACAAGATAGTTTTAGACATTTATTTAAACACTATAGGGATACAGGTGAAGCCAGCTGTCCATAAAAGGAATTGACACAGTGCCATAATCTTTTACCACTTCAGATTCTTGACCAGCTGAAGAGAGTGAACTTCACCACAAAGAATGGTTATCAGGTCAACTTTGATTCCAATGGAGATCCTGTTGCTCTCTATGAGCTCATAAACTTGCAATTTAAGAATGACGGCACTTTAGACTTTGTGCCAGTGGGATACTATGATGCATCCAAACCAAGAGGACAGGAGTTCAGAATGAACAGTGCCATCAGCTGGGCTGGAGGACAGACAGAGGTACATCACTCCCTGTACCCATTCAGTACAAAGCAGGGTTTCTCAAACTCCAGCTAAGCAACACAAGCTATTGCCTGTAATATGCTTTTTGCCATCCATTTAATTTAAATAATAAAATATTGCTCAATATCTGCTTAATACAATTATCATCTGTATTAACTACATATTAGTCAATTCATCAATTAAATTAGTGAATTAGGGGGAAAGTGAATTATGTGGAATATTTGCCACCAGGAGCAAATTTGATTTTTTTTTAGATGCCAGTGTCTGTGTGCAGTGAGAGCTGCCCTCCAGGTACCAGGAAGGCTGTGCAGAAGGGAAGACCTGTCTGCTGCTATGACTGTATACCATGTGCTGAAGGAGAGATCAGTAACAAGACAGGTTTTGCATTACAATAAACAATAGTGTATGAATGTTTTAGCTTTACTGTTTTAAAACGAGCAGATTTAAGTGCTGGAATGCACCATTTTAACGTAACATAGTATGCAGAACAGTAAAGTATGTCGACCAAAACAAATAGCTGAGAAAAAGACATACCAAATCTGGAACACAGCTGTGAAATCTTTTTCAAAACTTCCATTTGGTTTAATTTCAAGATTATTTGTAAAAAATATATTATTTTTGTATGTATGTGTGTGAAGGAACTAAAATAAACAAATATTGACTATCACAGCATATTTTTATTGAAGAAAAAACTAAAAATAATCAATGAATATGTGTGTCCTATTTTTGACTGGTACTGTAAATATATCATTGCTGTCTATATAATTGCTTAGTTGTATTATTACATTATTACTGAATTAGATCTATGGTGCAGTTCTTACTTTCCTTTTCTAATATTTCAGACTCTTTAGATTGTGTTCACTGTCCTCCTGAGTTCTGGCCCACCACCAAACAAGACACCTGCCTCCCTAAACCTGTTGAGTTCCTGTCCTGGGACGACACTTTGGGCATTATCCTGACTGGGTTCTCCATCACTGGGGCCTTCATGGCTTTGTGTGTGACTGCTGTCTTCTACAAACACAGGACGTCTCCCATCGTCAGGGCCAACAACTCAGAGCTGAGCTTCCTGCTGCTCTTCTCTCTGACTCTGTGTTTCCTCTGTTCACTTACTTTCATTGGTCGTCCCTCTGAGTGGTCCTGTATGCTGCGCCACACAGCGTTTGGGATCACCTTCGTCCTCTGCATCTCCTGTGTTCTGGGGAAAACAATAGTGGTGTTAATGGCCTTCAGGGCTACACTTCCAGGCAGTAATGTCATGAAATGGTTTGGGCCTCTACAGCAGAGACTCAGTGTTCTTGCCTTCACTCTTATACAGGTTCTTATTTGTGTGATTTGGTTAAAAATGTCTCCCCCATTTCCTCTAAAAAATCTAAAACTCCACAAAGAGCGCATAATTTTGGAATGTGGTTTAGGTTCAGCTGTAGGTTTCTGGGCTGTTCTGGGTTATATAGGATTCCTGGCTCTCTTGTGTTTTATTTTAGCTTTTCTAGCACGGAAGTTGCCTGATAACTTTAATGAAGCCAAATTCATCACATTCAGCATGCTCATATTCTGTGCAGTTTGGATCACCTTTATTCCAGCTTATGTCAGCTCTCCTGGAAAATTCACTGTAGCTGTGGAGATATTTGCTATTTTGGCCTCAAGTTTTGGTTTGATTATTTGTATTTTTGCTTCTAAGTGTTTCATAATTGTGTTTAGACCAGAGCAGAATACCAAGAAACACCTCATGGGTAAAGTTCCCTCTAAAGCTCTTTGAGATCTTCTCTTAAATAACAAAGACAACATGAACATCAAGCCCTTTATATGACATGTTCAGGGTTATGATTAGGCTCCAATTTATCATAAATGTGTCAACCTCTCCAGTAAACCTTTAGACTAAACTGTGTATATTTTATTATTTTCATCAGGTTTGCCATACATCAAGTCACTGACAGAATGTATTTTTAGTTAATGTTATTAAACATAACACTGTGCAGTTTATTTTATAGATCCTTGTCTAATAAAGTCTTTCTATATGTTTCTGTGTCCTGGAGTAAAGATATTATGTCATTTTTGATATATATAAAATTCCACACTCGCCCTTCCCTGGCTGTCTTTTTTTCTTTGGGTCCTCCATACAAGAGGCATGGGATCTTGAGGATCTCAGCTGTTCCCTGGACTGTATTCCTCTGGACAGAGATGTTGGATGTTATTCTTGGGATCTGCTGCAACGCTCACCCAGTTTGGGTATCATTAGCCCCTAGTGTTCTGATTCCCATGGGAACCACTGTTTGTTACTTCTATCACTTCTTTGCTACCATCACTACAGCTGTCACACCTCGCAGCATTTCACATTACAAACCCCAAAATTCCACATCCCAGAACGTAGATCAACCCACCCATCACCATGTACACTCTCACTCATCATCACCACATTATTGAGATTATCTGATTTTATTTACCTGCCTGTAAATATAGTCCTTGCTGTTACTGTGGCGAAGTATTTTAAAGGCTTACAGAGTCGTTTTCTCTGTGTCTTTGACTTGTGATTGTGATCTGTTTGTTATAGTTAGAATCTCTGTATTGAATCCTTTTGGATTTTGGCTGCTTAGACTTGTTTGGATTTCTTCTGGTTTGTGAGTCAGACTGTTATTCCCTTTCAGTTTCCTATGTCTACTGTTTTTTGTACTTTCGCTATATTGGTTCTGTTTGGTTTTATATATATATATTGCTTCTGCTATATTGGTTATACACTATATTGCCAAAAGTATTCGCTCATCGATCCAAATTATCAGAATAAGGTGTTCCAATCAGGGTTATGGTTAGGGTTAGGGTTGGGGTTGGGGTTAGGGTTGGGGTTGGGGTTGGGGTTGGGGTTAGGGTTAGGGTTGGCTGGAGAGAGTTGTGATACCTCAAATCAGCTGGTTAAAGGTGGGGTTCATATCCTAACACAAAGATCAAGAATTGCTGGGCGGCACTGCTGATGGGTATGCAGTGGGAAGGTACCGGCAGAACAGGCACAGTGAGCCCAGCTCTGCACAAACTCTTCTGCCGGCTCCTCTCCGGCTTCTTCTGAACAAATTCAGTTTCGTTCAAAGCCGAGCTGAGTGAGAAACATCAAGAAGGAGGACAAAGGAGACTTCAAACAGGCGAGACTGTTGTCAGCCTGTGGTAAACCCAGAGCTGCCCTAATGAAGACTTTATTAATCATCACATTCATTTCAGTTCCGCCTTTGCACCTAATTGAATCTGCCAGCTGTGGCAAAGCTTTTATCTCTCTTCTCCGTCTCTCTATTCATTACAGAGCTATATGGTGTGTGACCTTTAAAGGGAAGGCGCACCAGAGAAAGCTCATCAGTGCTGGAACCACAGGGTTCTTCCCAGGAGAGACTCTCTCTCTGCCTTTTATTCGCAGCGCCTCTTTGTGAGGAGTTTGCCAATGCAGACCACATAAGCGCTCTTTGGTGTTTGCTCTCTCTCTAGCGTACTCTCTTCCACTCTCTGCCTCCCTCTCTCTTTTTCTCCTTCTCGCTCGCTCTTTCTTTTCTCAGCTTTCCATTCATGTTAAAGTTTAGAGTAAAGCAAAATGCGATCATGAGATCTGAAAGCTTAATAAATACAGGACAAGGAAACACTCTTTGTGTTAACAGTACATGACGGCAAGGGAAACGACTCCGTTATATCTTGGACCCCTGCATTAGTTGGCTGGTCATTAGGTGCACTGTGCTGGTGGGTGTTTATAGTACATAACAGTAAACATAACTGTTTGTATTGTAAAAACCATGCTTTCTGAACAATATAAGCTACATAATAATACTGTTGCATAAAGAATTAGACACAACACATTCCAAAGTCAGACAAAATCCTAGAGTAAAAGTGAAACATTTAAAAACATTTTAATTTTACCTGAGTGCACAATGCAATTCCATCTGAGTACAGATGTGCCAAAAAACCCAAACAAAAGCAAATAGACAAAAAACTAAAAAACTAAAAAAAAACAAAACATACATAATAGTTAAACAACAAATTGGCTCAAGGCCCAAACTTGATTTTTGTTCATCGTCCACAGTGGTGCTTACTTAGAGAACGCCACTGAATAAAAACAAAACACAGTATGAAAGGTTCCTGCTTCTAGCCTTGAGCATGAAGAATAGTTGTGAAATCATTACTGATGGAGGTACTGAAAAAAGACTGGATTTAATTATTATAAGAAGTGGAAGATAAACTTTATCAACCAAAAGATCCCAAAACCGTTTACTCTGTTCCCCCTTTTTAATTTTTGTTATGTTATATTTTTGAAAATATGGGAAATATTAAAAATACTTCAATTTTGAGTTGGATGTTTGCATCACAAAGGCCATCACTTCCATTGTATTTAGACTGGTTTGGTAATACATTTGTTGACATTATATCGAAACCTTTCAAAACTGTTCTATAAACATTATTCTCAAATTTATACAAAAAAGGGAGTTTATTTTTTTTTATAACTCATAGCTACAGGATTCTCAGTGCAACTATAAGGCATACCTTTTTCAGTAGGGCAGCAACCTGGTTTTCCCACTGCAAAGTACCATTTGGAAAGCACAGCGAGAGCAGAGGGCAGGGCTGAAGTGAAAGGAGTTTTATTCTCCATCTCAAAACAGAAATGTCAGCAGCGACTTAAAAGAACTAAAACCGCAGAAAAGCACAAACTAATGTAGACTCTTAGTGGATTCATCCATAATGCTTGCAACAGGCTTCTCAGATCCACGCTGGGTGAATGTGCAACTTGGACTGGCAGGAACTGTGGTCTTAAATGTGCGTAGGAGCTGGTTAATGGTAATGAGCTACACTTGGTGCTAATAACTGGGAGATTGGGACTGAGTTAGGTGTGGGTGCGGTGGAGGAGTGGGCGTGTCCCTTTGGCCAGGTGCCCGGCGCACCGTGATACACAGAAGATACACATAAATATAAACTGGATTCCTGGAACTCCATCAGCATACGCTGGAATAGCGAAAACAACTAGAGACTGTTGAGACAGTGATGTAAAAACACGTACAGATCTTTATTCGCTTCTTATGAAGTTAAGAACGGATTTGACATAATTAGGCATGTTTGCATTAACTGATATGGACACACTCCATATTAAATGTGCTCTCTTTTTAGGATGCTATCCACGATATAGGTGATATTTGATAATGTGTACAGTATCAGTGTGTACAGGCGTGTGTGTGTGTGTGTGTGTGTGTGTGTGTGTGTGTGTGTGTATGTGGGTGTGTGTGTGATTTGACTGTATTTTGACATTGTAATTAACTTTATATTGTGATTTCAGTGTTAAATACTTTTCTGCCCAGGAATTGTAGATGGAAATACAATTCTAGTGCAGAAGTATAATTTAAGACTAATGTTTTTTAACTGTGACCCCAGACAAAACAAACACACTAAACTAAACTAAACCAAACTAAACTAAACTTTTTTGTTGTTTTTGTTTTTCACTTTTTATACTTGCTAAGAAGGAGTAGAAAAAAAAATTAGGCAAATGGAACTGGAGGTGGAATTTGAACGATTTACTTTTCAAAGCTATGACATCACAAAGAAAGAAAAGGGACCGAGAAGAAAACATGATTGAAATGCTGTTGATGTCTAATGCATAGCACTGGCAAGTATGAAATTATTTGGAAGCGAAGGACACATTAGCATTTTGCCTCTGAAGATTTGCTATGGTAAAATGATATCAGTTTGTGTGGAAGGCTGGCACTTTCCTGCTTGTTGAACAAACAAAAGATACTTTGTTGGATTATATGAGTAGTTTCTTTCACAGAGGAAAAAAACTAATTTTCTCCTCATTTCACACTCAATCATTCAGCATAGAAAAAAATATCGTATACAAGAAGATAGTTTGCTACTTAAGTAGTTTACTACTGTTTGGTAACTGACATATTCAAACACAGCTCTCTGAGACAACTTTGTGGAAAGTCACTGCATTGAGTTCCAATGGCAACCACTCATATCAGGATAAACTTCCATGTTATTTGCACACTCTCCAATAAATTATTTAAAGATAGGTAAACAATACTTCTTAGTAATCAAGAACACGGGATTGTCAAGACATTTTGATGTATATCTTGTTCACATCAAGATGTTATAAGACGTGTTTTTGATCAAACGTAAGGATAGGATTGAGGTGAATTATACAGTTGTTATGCAACTGAGGTGAGTTATGCTGATTTGAAATTGAGATAGTAGGTATCTCACCAACACTAGAAAAAAAGAAAGAGTGAGAAAATGAAAGAAAGAAAGAAAGAAAGAAAGAAAGAAAAAAAGCATAAATAAATAAATTGTGAAGATACATATGCCACACTAGCATCCTCAATTACTGCACTATTAAATACATATGCCACACTAGCATCCTCAATTACTGCACTATTAAATATATATACCACACTAACATCCTCAATTACTGCACTATTAAATATATATACCACACTAACAGTCTCAATTACTGCACTATTAAATATATATACCACACTAACATCCTCAATTTCTGCACTATTAAAATGAAAATGTGTTTTTGTAGAGATCAACCATTTTTGCAAATCATTTTTGTAAATTATACTTTCTTTTTGCTTTATAAACAGATACCACTCAGTCAAACATTTTACCAGTCAAAACTCTTTGTTAGTCCCTTTTCTCAGCTGTGATGGTGCACACAGCAGTGCAATATGTCCTGGGAATTGTTTGCCCTGATAGTTTGAGAACAATGTGAGTATTTTGAAGATAATTTCAGTAAGTCCTCTAAAATGACTTTGGAGATGTTCTCTTTGATCTGCCCCAGCACTGTAAAGCACTCTGCTGTCCAGAAAAGAAAGGAAATGAATTGACTGGTGACTCCTAAAGAGAAAACAAATCATCAGCTTTGATCAATCTGTGCGTGTCCAGACATCAGAAAGATGAAAGCAACCCTGCATGTGAGCTTTTTTGAAAAGAAAAAGAATTGCAGTCAGAGACAGAGACTTTATAAGTGTTTATGTCTAGCATGATATGAAAATAAACTTATGATCACATCTGTGTTTTAAGAACACCAAATTAACAGTGGAATCAGAAAGCCAGTCTTCTTTCTGTGTCCAGATTTACTGGACCCAGAGAGGAAATTTTTAATACATAATTGTTTTTATATATTAATTCTGACCAAACTTTAAATTTAAGAAAGAGTAAACAGATTATATCAAACTAAACAAAATAAAGGAAATGAATCGGGCTTGAAGAGTGGTATTTGTTATTAATACTTGTCATCACATTACTCGTCATCTCATGGCATTGTAGAATTTTAGTATTGTTTTTTAGTGTGATGATAACAAAGACATCATAGCCATTCTTTAATTGCTTTCCAATTAAAAATCTGACAGCAAATCTGTTGAAACACAAAGTTGGAGGATGATAATTAAATGTTTGTGCCTGTGGAGTTCAGCTGAGCTGTGGGGTGATTAGTGTACAGAAGCATGTTTAAGGACTCAGCCTTAGTGAACCTCTCCTTTCCTGTGTGATACCCCAAACATCTAAAAATATTAATCATATCCAAACCTAAAATCATTTTAATAAAGATTTTTATATATCATCAAAATGGAGGTCTAGTATTTATAAAGTAAAATAGAATAACAATTTGTCTTCTGTTTGAGCCCAAATCTCATCCCGGCCCATACACAAAACAATTACATTTCAATTAAAGAATTGGTTTGATGGAGTTTCAGCTAGCAGTGCTTGCAAGCTCTCTATAGCAGATATTTTTAGATAACGTCTCTGAAACATCACAAAATACTGATTGTTACCTATACAGAAGGAACATAACAAACTTTGCATGTATATGTCAGATTTTACTTCCAAGATTTACCCATTTTATGTTACCCATTTAATTTTTTTCTCCCATAAATAGCATTTTTTGGGGGAGAAGTATCTGACAGCACTGGGAATTTACACGGAACTTAGTGGATGTTTGATGTTTGAAGGGAGCCCTGGGGGGTGACAACACAGCCAGCAAGTTCATGTAAACAAAATCTAGGAGCCTCACATAATCTCACAATCTAGAATGTACGACCCCCATTTTTCCAAACAGAACACCTCAGACATTTTTCATCATGTTCTGTAGTTCTACATAGTTCTATGTAAAGTTCTACAGTTCTACACAGTTCCATCTATAGTTCTATATAACGTTATATAGTTCTGCACAATTCTATGTAAAGTTCTATAGATCTATACTGTTCTACTTAATATTGCACTTAAATATTAAGTACATTTTTAAAGATTTTTCTTTACACGGCATTCCAAAGCATACATGTAATAAAGTTATAGTGAGATACAGCGATTATGTAAATGTTACATTCCTTGTGACACTTAAAAGATAGTGGTTCCACTGACTGTCCAGATAGTGGCTCAGCCTTTAGTTTAGTGTGCAGAATTTTTCAATTAAGTAATCCAGCACTGATAATGAAACTGATCAAGATAATACCATGGTAGAAACAAGCACAGTTTCCTAAAATTTTCATTTTACTGTTGTAACAATGATTAACTTCAGCTACAGGCCTGTTTTGAGAGCAACAAGGAATTGGCTCATAGTAGCTTCCCTAAAGACACATTGGTTCCTTTGAATCCTGACTGGTTCACATTTGCATATTGGTTTCTTCCCTCCATTATTTGACCTACTGTTGTCTACTGTTGTTTTACTGTTGTCTGTGTAGTACTTCTGATTCTGAGCTAAGACTCTTAGACTTTATTGTGTTTTGAGTTGTTTCTTTAGTCTGCCTGTATTTGCTTTACATGTAAGAATTAGATTCATGAAAACCGCTATGAATCTGCAATCACAGCCCCCTCCCCCCAACACACTTACAACTTGATAAACAACCATACACACAAACATGCGTGAGCTTAACACAGATTGCCCCAGTGGAGAGCTTCATGCTGTGAAGAACCAGAAGGCTGAGAGGAAGAGAGGAAGCCTGCTGCTATGAGTCAAGCCATGGTAAACAGTGGACTGGGACAAATAGATGTCAAGGGCACGGGCGAAGTCAGAGGGATGAGACCAGATACTGTAAAAGAAGCCATTTGTCACTGTTCCGCACCCCATTATGCTGGCCCCATTCTTTATTCGGTGAGCCAAGCTGCATCCTACAGGGAGAGGTAAAAATCCCCTTTCTCTGCAGCTCAGATAATCTCTTGCTGAGCAGATGCCATGCCGAAATAGCCTCTCCTTCCCATTAGACCCTCTCCGCTCTTACAAACATTCCAGGAGAGGAGGCGTAACACAGAGAACACATTACTGCATTGTGAGGATGTGATCTGTTGTCAGTAGCCGCCGTCACAGTAAATGATCTGCTTCATAATACTTCACTGTTTTTGTTTTGGGGTTTTTTTTGCACTTTTCTTTGCACTTTGCTTAAAAATGTTAGGAAAAGCTTTTCTGCTTTGTATATCATATTATTGTTGTTGTTGATATTGTTGCTGTTGTTAATCTGTTTGTGACAGTCCCTCTCCACCCGCAGCCTCCGTCTGGGGGCAGTGGCATTCACAAGGCCCTTTGTTTACGCTGTGTTTTTCTGTTGCGTGTGTTGTATGTTTTGGTTTTGTGCCATGTTCCACACAGGTGAAGCATGAAGTCTTGATTGCCGTGTCACCTGTGAGTCATTACGTTGTTCCTTTATTGTATTCGTTTGGCTGGTTGTTGGTCATTAATGGCTCATTAATGTCTCATTAGCTTTCTTTAGATGTGGGTTTTTTTTTGTGTGTGTGTGCGTATGTTTAGTTTTGTGTAATTAAATTCTTCAGCTGAAGACTTGCATTTGCTTCCTGCCTTTTTGCACATTTTTTACCCATGATAGAATGCCTGGTTTGGAGCTAGTAAACCTCTGACCACCTGCAAATTGTGTTGGCTCTCCTCCCCCCACTGGACTCTTTTGCCTGGCTCATGTTTGGGTGGTAACTCCCCAGATCCCATGAGAGCTTGTTTCTCTCCAGAGTTCTCTGTACAAGCATAGCACCAACCAAGAGGCATGGGTGGTTCCCCAAAGCTCAACAGGGACTTTGGTGCCATTTATATTTCCAGGTGACCTGCTCCAGTTCTCCTGTCCAAGGCAGAGAGAACACCGTGATGCAAGAGCTTACCCTGAGGGAGGAGAGCCCTAGTCATAGTCATCTGCAGGCCAGCCTGGAGGACTAAGGTCTTCTTGGTGTCCTGAACTGCCTTGTTTCCAGGGAGAGGTGTATATTTTGAAGGGGCTGGAGGGCATGGTGGTTGATCTGGTGGGCCCAAGGGAATGTTAACCAGTTGCGCTCTGCCTCTGCAGGCATTAGCATGTGGCTGCCTCCCAGTTGATGCTAAAGAGGTCCAGCTGATGCAGGATGGTACCATCTCTGCACCCACTCAACTCTAGGGGGCCCAAATGATGGAACAGGACACCATCTCTGAACCTCCACACCTATTCAATGGAAGGAGGCCCTATCTAGGAAAGAGGCCGATCTCCATGCTCTTGGGATTGCTGGTGTTGCCATGCCCAAGTTCTGAATAGCCCAGGTGGGTGTGGTGCTCACTGCATTATACACCACCCTCCCCAACCAGTGCAAAATGGTGTGGCTGCTGATGGGGGAGGTGCTCTGGTGTGGCCTTTATTGTATTCAAATGGATGATTGTAGATCTTTAATGTTTTGTTGGGATTTTTTTTGTTGTTTTATGAATATGTTCAGTTTCATTTAATTAAGATCAACTGGAGATTCATGTTTGCTTCCATCCTTTTTGTGTGTTTTTTGCCCATGACACTCACACACACACACACACACACACACACACACACACACACACACAAATCTATTTACCTGTTTAATTATAAAATGATTTTGTCTGTTATTGTTATTTAACCACTCTGTCTTACTGCAGTGCTGTAACATTAGCATCATTAGTAACATTAGTGTAACATTAGAATCTTAAAGTGAATAATATTAATTAGCAAATGTATCGCCATTTAATCTTTAATTTGTGTCTTACAAATGATAAAGTAACAGCTAAATAATCTCTCCAGAGGAATGTCAGATTAATTATTTTTAAATATATTTCAGTAGTTAATATATTTTATTTTCAATGCAATTCAGAGAGTATTCAGTACACTGAGGATGTATAGTAATGTAGTATTTTAAGATATTTGTAATAAACATCTATACCCAGATAGTTTCAGTGTTTGTATCGCAACATCAACCACATTCAGTAGTTTCCCCAGATTACCTCTTAGTAACAGTTGTACTGTAATGCTTAGCTCTATGGTTGACGGCCCATTAAAAGTCTTGACCTTTCTGGAAAGAGACATTGGCTACGATAAACGTTCCTGCAAGTCAGCAGTGCTAATGCTGACGTGACAAACCTTCAAGTCCCAGGGGACTGAGGTACCAGAACATCATTAATGGATTTTGTTTCTCATCTAACCTTCTCCAAAACATAATGAAGACAAATAGATGCATTGGCTACAGATGCAAAATTAAACATGTATTTATTCACAGCATCAGTGAAGCTGCCAAGCACAAGCAATGAATGGGAGAAAATATTATTCTTGGATGCTATTCATGTTCATTTACATTTCAAAATAGACATGGACGGTGACCGAAATTAGCTTGGATAAGCTTTCATTTAAAAACCCCTTTGATGGACAGTGATGTAGAGCTGTGTGTGTGTGTGTGTGTGGGCATGCGTGCGTGTGTGTGTGTGTGTGTGCGTGTGTGTGTGTGTGTGTGCGTGTGTACGTGCATGCATACGTGTGCGCACATGTGTGTGTGTATGTGTGTGTGCGTGTGTGTGTGTGTGTGCGTGTGTGTATGCGCATGCGCACGTGTGCACACGTGTGTGTATGTGTGTGTGTGTGTGTGTGTGTGTATGTGTGCGCGTGTGTGTGCGTGAGTGTGTGTGTGCATGTGTGTGTGTGTGTGTGTGTGTGTGATTGTGTGTGTGTGTGTGTGTGTGTGTGTGTGATTGCTTCCAGGACAGGTATCCCAGGTGTTATTCTGTTCAAAAAGGCAAGGTCTGCAAAGACAGGATCTGGATCCTGGATGCAGCATGAATACATTTTTATAGTTTTGTTAATTTTTTATTCACATTTTTGTGGCTACGTCAGCTGTGGCCACTCACAACATAATGACATGACACTTTTGAAAGCCACTGATTGGTGTTAATGTGACTGGCTAGGCTACAGGTCATTGCATGATTAACATTTCTGGCATTTAATTATGATCATTGGCAATGTGGAATTTAGGCAGATATAACTTGGTGGGTGACCAAGTTTATATGTAGCCTAGAAATAAGCAAAATGAAAACAACTGAACAGGGAAGAGTAGGATGAGCACTGAGCCTGTTACTAATAGTGCTATAACAACAACAATAATACAATTAATAATAATAATGCATATTTATATAGCAACTTATATAGCTAATTTTGAAATTTTTGAAATTTTGAGCAGGATGGCTCAGCTTAAAACCTCTTGGATCTCAATGCTGAAAATCTTTACTGATGTAAATTGTGTACCTCAATGGAAACTCAGTGAGAGTTGATATGATTTGTGTGAATTTCATCAAGGCAGCTCATAGTGTGCACATGAATGTCATTAGTGTGTATGACCCCCACATGCCTGTATGCGCTCTTGGCAACATCTGGGCATGCTCCTGATGAGACAGTGGATGGTTATCTCCTCCCAGACCTGGATCAGAGTGTCACTAAAGCTCCTGGGCAGTCTGTGGTGCTTCTTGGCAGTGTTTGATGCCTCATGCATAACCTTCCAGAGGTTCCCAGTTGTACTCAGGTCTGGGGAATGTGAGAAACAGTCAAAGCATCAGTGCTTTCCTTGTCCAGGAACTGCTCAGACACTGTGGTCACATGAGGCCAATCATCCAATCATTGTCCTGCACCAGCAGTAATGCTGAGACACTGTGCCAGCATAAGGTCTAACAATGGCTCTGAGGATTTCTTTTCGGTACCTAACAGCACACAAGGTGCTGTTGGCTATCACATGGAGGTTTGTGCCATCCTCCATGGATATGCCTCCCGAGAACATTACTGACCCACTGGCAAACCAGTCGTGCTGGATGATGTTGCAGGCAGCATAACATTCACCATGGGATCTCCCTACTCTTTCACATTTGTCACATGTGCTCATTGTGAACCTGCTCTCATTGGTGAAGAGAATGAGGCATCAGTGTTGAACCTTCCAGCTCTGGTGTTCTCTAGCGAGTGCCAGTCGAGCTGCACGATGCTGGGCTGTGGTCCCACTAGAGGACATCAGGCCCTGATTGGAGTCTGTTCCTGACAGCCTGGTCATATGAGGTGAAAATAACCTGAATGTTTCATTTCTTCTGTATCATGTTTCCAAGTTCACAGGATCTTCACACACAGAATTCCTGTTTTATGCCCCTTGTTAGATACTTTGAAATATGAAGCCACAAACCTGTGCACAAATCAGGCAGGTTTAAGAGACTGGATGAGCACAAATTATTATCCCAAGACTGGCCAGACAGTGATTTTTTTGTCTCCTTATCAAGGAAGATCAATGACAAGCAGAAAAATAATCACTTGTGTGCCTTTTGCCTTTTGTCTGGACTGTCCGAATAAATTGTATACTTACAAATTATTAACTGGAACCTGCACAGTTAAATGTTGGGAGATCCTACAATGTTGTCCTCACACATTATGTTTTCATTTATAAATACACCCTCTGTATGCATCAGGCAGGACATTTCCTCAAAATGTCAATGCAAACTGGCCAATAAATTATATTATTCACTGTAGAGATTCAGAATGTAATTCTGATGATATGAATGCCAACATATGAATAAGAAGAGTATTGACACTTTTCCCCCACACTTCAAGCACTGATTCAGATAAAAGGTAAGTTTAGCTTTCCTGGACATTTGAGAACCCTGAATTCACCTCGGGAAAGGTCATTAGCAGATCCTAATGAAAATCTAAAATATAATCTAATGCTAATTCTGGTATTATAGTTCTGGGGGAAAAAATCTGCTATGGTTCAATGGTAATGTGATAGTATAAACCATCAAATGTATATTCAAATACTATTCTCTAAATTCTAAAAGATACTAGAATATTTTTGCAACATAAATCTATTTATTCAGAGTGAGAAACATTTGTCCAACTAGTAAATTATCATATATGATAATAATATAGAATAATTTAATAATGGATTATTTGCATGATACTCTGTATTATACATGTTTACACTTTTGTGTGTGTGTGTCTGTGTGTGTGTGAGTGCAAAATCTTTCAACCAATAGTCAGGCCATTCATCTTTACTGATGTCGCTGGCTACTGTAGTGGTTGACTACAGTAGCTTTAGATGAAGCTCTACTGGGTCACTGTCTGATTCATGCATTCTCGCCCAGAACCTGATCTGGAGAGGACAGAAAAGATTATGGAGCTTAAATGTAAAGTCTAGAAGTGCCTGTACTGGAGAATATGGGTCAACTTCGATCACTGATCTAGATGCAACTATGGACATTTTTGGATATCTGTTAAGTCCTTAAAGGATCCTTGGATTGCTACAATGTCTCCACATTTTATATCAGACATGATTAATCATTATGTTTTTATGATAATGATTATGTATTTTATAATAATGATTATATATTTTATGGTAATCTGTCATGCGTGTATATAACTGATTTTTTGTGGTTATTCTGACATACACAATAAACTCTGGAGTTGAACCCAAAATATAGAAAACTACTGAAGTAGGCCTACTACTGAATTAAAAACTACTGAAGTAGACCTACTACTGAATTAAAGGTGGGCATACTGGGAATCTGGATAATTACCTCCCATCTTCCAAGTGTTTGTGAGTCATAGTGAAAGCTCGCCTTACATTTTGTGGTCATCAACAGTTCTGGCAGGTTGAAACAATTTGATAAACTTACTGATAACTTGCTTAAAACCATTGGGATGCAAACTGAGTGCAGGAAGAACATGGACAACACAGTATTCTCTTTATTAGCTAATAACTGAACTATTACCAGAACAAAAGTACTTTTTACATCATTCAGCTTTCCTGGTGCTGAAGTTACAAAGGATCTCAAATGGGAGATGCACACCTCTTCCATCAAGCTTCGCAGGGATATATATTTTTTGCCAGCTGCCTCAGGATATATTGGTGCACTTCAACTGTGCCACTGTAGAAAGCATGCTTACATCAGCCATAAGCTCTCAGGAATAGAGCAAACCTCAGCACACCATCAGGATGGTTGTGAAGATCACTGCCAGTTCTGTGGTTCCACGGCAGGATCTGTATGACTGCAGGACAAGAAGACATGTAAGAAAAAACTGTTGCAGACATCTCTTACAGCACATATATACTCCAAAAATCGTGTTCTGTTTGTGAATGAAATTCTAGTAACTGATGACAAAAACCACACAGTATGATGATGGGTTATTTTCCAAGGCAAGATCAGGTCAAACTAGTCAGACAAGACCTCTTGCACCTGCACTTAATATTCTCTTGTACTTAATGCAAACATTATTAGTTATCAGGAACGTGCTTCAATGTACAGTACCATCATCACTATGAATTCAGTACTCAGACTCAGTTTTGTATTTACACCATTTTCTGCTATGGAGTGTCAGCACTATTTCACTGTCTGACTCACACATTCTCTTTGCACCATTTTGGAGCCCAGGCAAAACATTATTATAATTTAGCAGTAACATTACTTAGACTACCATTAATGTTAATTGAAAAGTTATGTGAAACATGTAACATTAACATTACTTAGACTACCATTAATGTTAATTGAAAAGTTATGTGAAACATGTAACATTAACATTACTTACACTACCATTAATGTTAATTGAAAAGTTATGTGAAACATGTAATATTAACATTACTTAGACTACCATTAATGTTAATTGAAAAGTTACATGAAACATGTAACATTAATGTTACTTGACTGGTTTGAATGGTACTTGTCTTGTACTGGACGTAATGGATACAGGTATTTAACGTATATTTAACGTCCTGTATACAGTCAGTTCAGTGGTGGTCAAACTGATATATGATATGTGAAAAGACACAAAGAAAATAATACATATGAATGTGGCAAATATGAATATGACACAAAACATTTTTTTGGGTGCTTATGTTGCCGACACTGAAACAGCTCATACGAATAATTCTTAAATTCTTAATGCATATAAATGTGTATCCAAATTCACATATTGCCAATTCTGATTTTATGTTTTTGTTTTTAATGAATTTCCAGGAAAGAAAGGAAGGAAAGTTGTCCAATGTGTGCGGCGACTTTTCTAAGATGTAAAAAAAAAAAATCTCATTTGCATTGCACACATTCAGCAGTTGCTAACACTTCTCATCTTTAAAAATGACATGTGCTGGTTCACAACATCTTCAACTGAACAAAGTGATTGGCAGGATGCTTAATCTCTTGAATAACTTTTGAAGCCTCAAGGCTCAGAGAGGGAACATGCTAACACTTTACCTGTCTTTAGTAAAAGTTTTCCAACAATGTAATTAAGAAAAGTCTGACAGTGTACTTGACTGAAATTAATGAGACAAATCCACACTTCTCAACAGCAAAACTCAGTTTAATTTAATGGATTATGAAACATCCACATACTCTTCTCTCTCTTAATATGTTAATATGTATTTATGTACATACACACACACACAACACACACGCACACACACACCCATATAT
>JAOXYF010000008.1:15793130-15805658 GCA_028565775.1 Sternarchorhynchus goeldii
ATATGGGTGTGTGTGTATTTTTTATAACATGCTTATATATTATTTATATCATATATATTGTATGTATATATATTATTCATATAATTCATAATTCATGTCTTCATTTTTCCTAAAGTTTTAGACATGTGACACACATTTGAAGCTCACTTCGAGACACTCTAATCACAGAGTGTGATTAATATGCTGTCTGTGTTGTATCACTGCGGTGCTGTTGAACTCCCCTGCAGATCAATGTCATATCAGAAGGTCCTAGTCTACAGCACATCTGCATGGTGCAGGATAAAGCAGCCATGGATTAGAGCGCTGAGAGGAACTGCCAAAGGAGAGCTCACTTCAGAACGCCGGGCCATCTCAGGAAGCAGTGAGTAGCAAAGGCTGGGGCATGCATTATTAAACACAGGCGTGCTTGATCAAAAGGAAGGTTATCCATAGCTAATCCTTTGCCTGTGGCACGGCCACTAGCAAGCTGTGCATTTGAAATCAAAACAGAAAGACCACACAAACAATTACTGGGCTGCAGAGAACATGGCTGCATGCTCCTAGAAGGACCGTGCCGCATTTAATTGCCTAACTGAGACCTGCGGTGAACACAGTGGTTCAGGGGGGGATGCCAGTGTAGACCATTATGACTTGTTCAGTGCGCAGAGTTTGACGAATGGCGGCTGAGCTAAAGGCTTTGCTTCAGACCTTTCCATTTGCTTTGTACAGTCAACAGTTTGTACTGGCGAAGGCACACTGAGTGAAATCCTTGGAAGAGTCACGGTCAGCAAGCAAATCTATTTGTTCCTTCTCTAAGAAAAAACAGGTTACTGAGTTTGAAGGTTTGTTTTTAAATGTTTTATGAGCGCTTAAAGCATGTTCTGATTCTTTTCATCTCTTTTAGGGTGGAGAAACAAAAGACTCACACAATTTGTTTCCAATAGTTTTAATACTGCAGGTTGATTTAAAGGGAGGATTTAATAGCATTCTGAGATTGGCTGCTTCTCTGTTTGCATCCGTGGTCGATAATGATCATAATAAAAGAAGGGTACCATTTCTCTGGGGCCGTGGTTAATCTCATTGAATCTGTTTAATGACAGAGTTGGACTGACTATGGTAAGGCCACAAAGGGCCCCTGGGTCTTGAGATTCTCATTAAACAAGAGCTGTGGCACATTTGTCCAAATCCTATTTGTTCATTTTATTTGCCTTGCGCTGTTTTTGGTTTTGTTCTGTTTTGATCCAGTCGTATGTCCCAGGTGTTTGTCCACATGGAGGCATCACAGGAGTTGCTTGTGTGTTTTGCTTTGAGGGTTTGGTCATAAATGATATAAAAACTACATCTAAGTGGCTTCCAGTCTGTTCTTCATCAACAGACCTTCAGTAAATAAAAAAAACAAACATTTTTTTTAAATGCTAATGATGTTAATTTGAATGTATACAGTTAGAACAGTGTGTACAGAATATCAACGTGTGGTTTTACATTGTTACTCAGTGTATTGAATTATACAGATACACTGTAATGGTGGCTATGTAAAGTAAAACCATTAATTAATTAACTTTAAATAATAAATATATTATATATATACTTCTTATACTATACAGATAACCTACGGATGACAGGCAGACGTCAGTGTCATCTGGTCCCACGAATTCCAGAGAAAAGGCAGTATATCATAACACATGTCTCAGGTGCTACAAAATGTGTTGATATAGCACATGCTGAACTCAGCCGTGTGGACTTAACTCAGTTATCACAGTTCACTTCCCTGTTTCCCATGGCTGTCACAAAGAGCAATTGGTAAGTGGACTTTGTGTGAGCCTGGAGCCATTGATCTGTGTATGAATGGAACCTGAGTGTTCGTGGGTGTGCTCGTGCATCTTTGGGTATCACTGCACTGACCTTACTGTGCGTTATTAAGTTAAGCCTTATCCATGGGAGTGTCTCCATTGTTTGAGTGAAAAACAAAGGACTGGTGGAAGAATGAAATATGGCCCCTGGAAATAACACAGCAAAGTCTGTACATTGAACAGATTACATCCTTAATATCAGCACAGGGGACCTTAGCAGACCTTAGCAGATGTGTAATTCCTTTGAGAGGTTCAGGTCTTGGTGTTTTTGGAATAATCTTAGCAACTTTAATGTAAATTTCTGTGGTTATAGGAAGAATTACCATTTGTACAAATTAACATTTGTATGTAACATTTGTACTTTTCTCATGAGTTTCGCATATAATTAACACGTAAGTTCTATTTGAATGTTTCCCATTTATGGAAATGTCATTTTTTTCCATTTATATTTATAACTTCTCTCGCACCTACCCTTAGTGTTAAAAGGGAGTGGTAAGGAAATATATATTAATAAAACGTTACTATGGACCAGTGGCATTATAGTTAAAAAGGACGTGGGCGTGGCCAAAAAGATACAGGATGTAACGTGTTCCCTATTCACCATGAAAATAAAGTAGCAACTGCATGAGCCTGCAATTAAGCCTCTTCATCAACAGACAGATTAGGGAGGAAGCTATTACAGCAGACATGCAAGCCAACACCGTTGTTTGAGATGACTGGCAATGCCTCGGGTGCTGTGCCTCTACCCACCTATTCATTATATCTTAGATGGGAGTGATGTCTAACAACAACATGTAAGACATGTCTGAGAACATAACGTTAGTTTTTGGTTAAGCTGAGGCTGCTGGTACAGAGGGGTGATTTATTATTGCTACTTCTGATTACGTCTTTTGATCTTAGGCTTGTTCTGACAAGAAGGGAAACGGAAAGAACTGGAAAGAGAGATTTTAAACTCGAAATCAAGAAGAATACTTTGTATTTACAGTATATTTGTATTTAAATAAAGTTGGGTTTTGTTATTAATGTCTTGATTCTGGACTGAGTCCTTGGATTTTATTGAAGGAGAAGAAATGAAAAGACTGTGGTTAAAGCTGTATTGTGGAATTTCTGCATTGGTTTTAGTTCATAGATATTTAACTTTTGGTTAATCAGTAGAACTAATTAAGAATTCTCAGCACACAAATCAGCATTCAACACACACACACACACACACAAAACTTTGCACGATTAGGCCTGATAGAAATATTTTCACTTGAAAAAAGATTCTCAATGTTACATGGTGCTGCAGTAGTCCTGGACATGTTTAGCAATAATTCAGTAGTTGGTCTCCAGAAGAAAGGTGCTGATTTCTTTCTGCATTGTTTTGAAAGATTCACGATTTAGAATCAGAGCAGTTCTTCAGTACGGACAGCATTTAAGCTCTGGGTTTATAAGCAGTTATGTGGTGGTCAGCCGAGAGTGGAAAGTTCAATATTAGCTTTATGCTTGAACAATGTCACTCTGTCATATAACCTTGGCCTCACATAGGAGACCAGTAACTGAGCATTTTTCCTAATGGAACAGTCTCTTACATTTGATGAAACCAGTGAAAGAAAAAAAATCTATCAGTTGATGGGGAACAACTGCTTCATTGGCAGCTGTTATTGGCAAATGTATATAACTGTTATTGTGTGGTTGTGTTAATGGTTTTATGATGGACTCATCACCTTGGCATTATAATGCCATTATGTTTGAAAGTTTCTGTACCCATGAAGGCCATAATGATTTTTTGTAGTAAGAGTGTACACGATACTGAATATTGAGCCCAGAGCTGCTTGACAATGTTGTTTTCTTTTCTCAACAACAACAACAAAAACAGCCAAAAAATATTATGACCTTTTGAAATATCTCTCTCTCTCTCATATGTTTTTTTCTTAACAATAGACAGCAAACATATACAAATGCATATGGCTTTAGTAAGGATATATTGTCTTTTCAAGGCCTCCACACAAGAGAACAACACGTAAAAAGCCTCCACTGAAAAACCTTCACCGTAACCATTCTGTAACCAGGAAACCATTCAACTGTAGGCAGTCAGAAAGTCTCCCAGACTGTCTGTATAAAACAGCTCTTTAAAAGTGCATGCAGAGTGAGAAGGAGGAGCACACGTGTGTACAGCAGTGCTGCTGCAACCCATTTGCTTTTTGACAGGAAGTGCTTGCTGTGAAAACCTCTCTCCGTTCAGCCCTGGCTAAAGAGGCAATGCTCCATTCTTCCTGTACACTTCTGAAAGCGGGGGCTCCTGCAGCAAAAAAAGAGCCTCTTTCATCCAGCACAGCCTTTATCCAGCACAGCCTTCATCCAGCACAGCCTTTATCCAGCACAGCCTTCATCCAGCACAGCCTTCATCCAGCACAGCTTTCATCCAGCACAGCCTTTATCCAGCACAGCCTTTATCCAGCACAGCCTTCATCCAGCACAGCTTTCATCCAGCACAGCCTTTATCCAGCACAGCCTTCATCCAGCACAGCCTTTATCCAGCACAGCCTCCATCCAGCACAGCCTTCATCCAGCACAGCCTTCAGTCTGCATCACAATGGCCCTGTGTTTATGGGTATTCATTCAAGACTGACCATCAGCTGGATGGCATTTTGAATGCAACTAAAATATAATAACACAATCAAGTAATAGTTGCCTAAAACATTCTGGGTCACTCTTTTCTCATTTGTTTAATAGATGTGCATTACAGCAAAGCTACTTATGTAAATGAAAGTGCTTTATAAAAGATGAGAGTAGACAGTTTTTACTAATCATATACATTTATAAATATGCATTTTTGATTTTGCCATTAAACAGTTATTAATACATGACTATAATGAATGAATAATTGCTATGGATCGGACCGTAAGAGCGGTTTTGCTACCACTGAGGCATGACCTTGAAATGACAGCACAGGAATATTTTTGCACTTTGCAGACACTAATTGGACAATGGCTGGGAAGCGATTGCACCAATTACATAGCTATCATTCTGGGAAAGTAACAGCACATCCTGTCTTCCTCCAAATGAGTTGCTTTTCTGTTTGTGAGATGCAATGTTCTGTGTTCTTGTAGCAGATGGTCACTGTGGCCAGCAATGACCCCTGCCTCTGCATCTGCTCCACCCAGTTCAAAAAATAAATTACGATCCATTGCACCAAGGATTTGTTTCTTTTTCCTGCAAGACAAAAAAAAAATTAACAGTGAAACAACTGTAGTGTAAATGGATAACAACAGTTGTGTACCACAACATAACAATATTACACAATGCAAAAACTATTGGTTTTGGTAATGCATCTAAATACTTTTGAAGGCTTGGAGAAAAAGCAAAAAAGTGTATTTTATATGGTATGAAGTTAAAGGTGGTATTTCCTATTGTGTACAATCAGTCAGGCCTGAGAAAGCAGAAGTTGTTATGTCTAATTAGACATAAGCACATATGTCATATTCCGTCTCCTGGTTCCATGCTGGGAGAGAGAGAACATGCAGTCCTAATGGGTGTGTAAGTCTTTGCCATGTACGTATGTCACCCTTTCCTTGTTATCGTTCCTTTAAGAGTGAGTCACACAGCCATTTCATTTTGTTAAATGGGCTTTACTGCCAGAAGAAAAATGACAGATTTGACTAACAATTCTCAAAAGTATAGTCTTATCAGAACACATGTATTTTGGTGTGCTTATTCAGGCTGGGTGTGTGGGCGATCAGAGGTCGGCAAGGTTTGTGATGGATCAGGGCAGTTTCGCTCAGCTTGAGTGAAGGCGCATTCAAATCCACTGGGTTAAGCTGATGCAAATGCGTGTGTGGAGAGTTTGTGCTTTTATTTTATAATTAATCAAATTATGATTATATGAATGCAACAAGAACAAAAAGTGCAAAATTGGACTGTTTCACATTGCTCTCAAACCGATTTTGAATGGTTTTAATCCATGAACACCACAATACACATGTACATTTCATATATGCAGTAAAAGGTATTGTAGGTTCAATAAGATAGATTAACCATGGAAACCATGATGTTGAAGGTACCACAATACAGCAGGTATATAATATTTGTAGTGTTATCATATGTAGTGTTACTAAAACCTTGCACTACAATCCTACATTAGGCATGTGGAGCAGGTCTGGAATGGCTAAAGCTACGAACATTTTCGTATATATGCATGTGTATTTTGCATATATGCAGTGCTTAATGTATAAAGGATGAGGTAATGGGACACAAAGAATCAGGTTATCTAGCAATTGGGCTGGTAGGGAAAAGGTGGGCAGGGAGGTAACGAGGGTTTGCATGTGACATCACTGCTGGTGAGATTAACTATGGTTATGCCCACTGAGTGGCAGTGACTGTGCCGGAAGGACAAAAACAACAAAAAATATGAATGAGCTGTTGTATGATTGTCTGTACAAATAGATTCAGCAAGATTTCAGAGCTTTTTAACAGAAAAAAGGGAAATCATTCTCTCTCAGGCTCAGGCTGTGAGCTTCTGAGCTAGGATTAGAAGTCCATAAATCTTATTCTGGCCAAATATTTTGTTGTTGTTTAGTTTTCCTACCACTGTCTTTTCAGAAGTAATCACTTGCTAAAAGCAAGAACATTACACAACAATACCAGATTCAAGATCCGAACCACAGGAACTGACACCTGGGAGAACAGGACTATGATTTGCTGACCTCAATAACCACTGACTGTGTGTAGTGGAGCAGGGGTCAATGGAGTCCTTGGGTTAAGATGACTCCAGGCTCTGAGAGAACACATCACAGTGCACAGCAGTGGACAAAAAGTAAACTTACACAGTGAAAAAAACCCACAGATCACAGCTTGGCCTATGCTAACAGCATACAGCCATAACAATCTGCTGAATCTTTTCATTTCTTCTCAGTAAAAAGTAGTAAATGAGCGAACAAATAAACAAACAAACAAATAATACAAATAAAACGCTGCCCATCTTTGAAAACTGCACTCTGGGGCCATTATTTGTTTTCATTTAAGAACACAAAAGGGCAGGGGTTGTTTACACTTCTCTGTCTCCATTGCCAATCCACATAAGCATCACCCATTTATCCCTTTAGTGAAAAGAGGGTGAGATGCTGATGTTCTTGCCAACTGTTCATGGCTCCTTTCTTTGGCTTGTTGCTGCTCAAATGCTTTAAAGGGCATGAGTTGAATGATATCAAAACCACAAAGACATCGAGTTTGCAAGCCTTTATGACAGTAAATGTTTTCTAGTGCAACTTCACATTCTGTACACTCAATGGCATTAGCTTCATGATACATGTTGCCTTATTACAAATGCTTCACATTTTATTTAAAAAAAAAAATTAATGAGAGCAGCAAGGTGCAATCACACTGTAAGCAAAATAGTACACTATGAGAGACATCAGCAGCTGAGCTCTGGTTTGTGTTTCTCATATTGTAGGCAGAGATTGACTATATGTCAGTCCTATATCAGTCAGTAATAACCTGACTCTCATAGTGGGTCAGTTGAGTTAAAGTAACCACCAGATTAATATCACACACACACACACACACACACACACACAAACCCTATAGCATGCACACACACGGGGAATTCGCATAAAACTATAGAGATATGAACATTTGTCTACATTTACACAAATAGCACTAGTCTTACCACTGGCATGTGTAACTAGAAAGGTGGAGGGTTTCTGGCTGGAATAGGAAAATGAATGAAGGAAACAGAGAGAAAAAAAAACAGATCTTGCTGGCATGGTGATCTAGCTGTTGATAACAGGGAGTAATTGTTGAAAGTACTGAACCTTGCCTTCCACTGGGTGCTGGGGACATGTGTGCCAGAGATAAGAGTGCCCCATGCCACCACATCATCCCAGCACATGATAAAGACACAGTGCACCTGATGCTGGGATGTCCTGAAGCCTGTTTGCTCATAGGAGGATGAATAGTCACCCATGGAATAAGAGTGGAGTGGTCAGATTGCAATGCAGGGTCTCCTGAAGGCTGTAAGTCTGCTCCCAGTTAACTAGTAAGAGGCAAATGTGATAGAGAAGTCTTTGCAAGAACATAGCGGTGGAAACATGGGGAGATGTGTGTCTCCGTTAGACAGAGATGGTATGGAGCAGGTTTGATGTTGCTCCCAGGTTTCTGGCTTTTTTTTCCAGACAGGTACTTGCATATGAAATGAGAATAAAAATGAGAATAAAAATGAGAATAAAAATGAGAATAAAAATGCTAACATTTTGGTGCTTGAGTTGTTATAGTACCTCTCCTTTTTTGGCATTGTGACATTCATCTAAAAGAAGACAAAGAATGACATCTGTGCTGTCAGTAATGAGAGATGAGGTATTTAGTTTATGAGAGATAAGGTATTTTGCTTATGAGAGATGAGGCATTTCATTTATGAGAGATGAGGTATTTCGTTTATGAAAGATGAGGTATTTCGTTTATGAGAGATGAGGTATTTCTTTTATGCGAGATGAGGTATTTTGTTTATGATCGATGAGGTATTCGTTTATGAGAGATGAGGTATTTCGTTTATGAGAGATGAGGTATTTCTTTTATGCGAGATGAGGTATTTTGTTTATGATCGATGAGGTATTCGTTTATGAGAGATGAGGTATTTCGTTTATGAGAGATGAGGTATTTCATTTATGAGAGATGAGACATTTCATTTATGAGAGATGAGGTATTTCTTTTATGCAAGATGAGGTATTTCGTTTATGAGAGATGAGGTATTTCGTTTATGAGAGATGAGATATTTCGTTTATGAGAGATGAGGTTCGTCTGTGATGAGGGATGAAGGATTCAGCCAAGTGAGAAACATCTCTATAATCAGATCTTTGTTGCGATTTATTTCCAAGACCAGCAAATAACGGCAGATCTAATTTGCAGTTCAGAACATATCGCTGTCTTCCTGTGTGGGTCCTCCATTTCCTGTTTTACTGAATGGTTTTTGCCTTTTGTTCAGGCGGGAACATCATTGAGAGTGATCTAGTCAATCTGTAATTACTGCCTTTTGTCCCACCATTCCAGCAGCCTATTATTTAGCATCACTTATGTTGTCTGAGTGTTCCAGCCTCATCTCCCTGCTCTCAGATTGCTGGACTTCCATCAGTGTAAAAGAATGAAAGTGTGTCTTTTTGTGGTTACCACATTGTTCACTTTGAATATTCGAAGCATTTAATGTTAGGAGTGATTGTGTCATTTAGACTTCAGTGTTTAACTCTGCATGAGATATTTGTAATTGCAAAATAGTGAAACAGAGGAAGAATTAACAAATAAAAAACAAACAGGTAGGATTATTTAAGAAACATTTTTATTGACTCTTTTCAAGCTTCGCTTGAAATTATTCAAATCAACCATATATTCGATCATATTCACTTTATTGCAGACTGTTATAAGTCATGTTTACAATGTGTTCACCAACAATAGATGAAAATATTTTTCTTTCACCATAAACGATAATGTAATTTTGGGGGTTTTTTTGTATGTGCAGATGCGCTTGTGTAAGTGTGCATGCTTTTTTCTGCAGTCAACAGGCACACACACTTGAAATGAGGCAATTTAAACATACAAGAGGAAGTGCATTCTCATCTTTAATAGAAAACGAAAAAAAAACATGCAGTTTTGCTGAGGTGTGAAATCATTCCTATTTTCAGAGATAAAAGCATAAAAATGGAAAAGTTTGCCTCCTGAAAAAGAAAGCAAATTGAATGAATATGAGTATTTTGAAGAGAAACTTAGTGAATTGATGAGGTGGCCTTAAAGATTTGCTTAACAAGAGGTCATATTTAGATTGTCAGTCAGTACAACCAAATTAAGTGCTCACACTTGGGTTAATAAATCCGGATTGGCTAAAACAGTATTAGAATCTGCCTTCAGTCCAAAGGCATTACTTCTGCCACTGCATAACAGTCAGTAAAATAATTCAGTTGTAAAGACAATGAATTAAAAATGTTTGTGTCGTACGAGCCTGCACCATTTATTGTATTTATTTTACTTGTTTTTATGGTTTATGCCTTTTCCATAGTGTAAATACCAATTATTTTACATTGGCATTAATTTGTATTTTTATAATGTGAACCATTTATTGGATGAGAACATGAGGACAAGGCTGAGTTGAAATAGTAATTAAAACTTTCTGCACTGCTGTCTCCTGATGAAGAAGACTACAAACCCAGACACAGATGTGATTGCCAATTTATCACAGAAAGACGGAGCAAGAGAAGCTCTGAAAGCCCCACCCTCTGGAGGGGTGCCAACAGTTACCTGCACTCATGAAGCACCTCAGGCTCATGCAGGTAATCACCCTGCACCAGTCTGCCGCTTCATTTCCAATCATCGTTTAAAAATTAAGTTTCAGGTGTTTAATTAATATGCATGACATTTAAATATAAACCACTTAATTTCTCTGCTTAATTACCTCAAAAACTAATTTCACATTTGTTGCACTCTGAGCAATATTGTTTGGGAGGGAGAAAGAGAGGAGCTGCAGTGTATTGTTTACTGTGAAATCCTGTTAGAAACAATATTTGGCCTTGTTGGTTTATTGTATTCTGTGATGCTTTCTCTTCATGACTTGTTCCAGGCAACTGAAATACTTTAAGGGATGAATATACATAAACAAAAGCCGCAAAGCATTTAAGTTATTTTCATATTATGTTTGTTATTGCTAATTCTGCCGTATTATATCTGACTTGATTGGAGCAGAGGGCTTCATTGTAACAATGTCTTGCAGCTCAGGGTCACACCTCCGAGGGAAAATAGCAAGGTTGCCATCATCTGCACTAAAATGTGTTTGAATTAAATCCAGTTGAGAGATTATTATCACTGCCATTACAGTGCACCATTAACATTATATGTATTGTCAGGTCATTGTTTGAATTGTATATAAAGCTAACCTTCTAAATTAGGCCATTTAAGAGGGAGGAACGTTTATCTGTTTCTCACACAGCTATAACCCATTTATTGGCATGTGAAGAGGTTGATGAAGTCATAATGCTGACGGTAGTTCATGTTTTTATTCTACCTCCACCAAAGTTGGAGTGATTGATTAACCTGTGATCTGTGTGATACTTCCTTAAGCCATGCATTCATGCCCTGTGATATCACTAAACTTTGAAGCCACCGGAAGCTTCACAGACACGGTTTGGGTTATTTTCAAAGAGCGTGCATATCATTCATTTCCAGCCTTGATTCTGAAATCAAGGCTTATCTCCCTGTTGCCATTTGATGTTAATGAACTTGACATTTGGTGTCTCCTGTTGCCGGATGAACCAGCGATGTCACTGTCACTGAAGCTTTTATGCCTTCCACATTTATTCCTACAACATGTAAGTAATCCATGGACAATGACTCAGATCCCTTAGCAACTAATATATTTTACCCAAGACTCATGGCCATACATGTGGCCTTGCATGACCTCGCTCATATTACTGTAGCACAGCGATGCTGAGTAGAGCCATGCGCCTCTCTGTGCTCTGGTAATGGCACTGCTGTTCAACAAGATCTGCCTCTACTCAATCAAGGACGTTATAACTTCACAGCATTAAGCTGTGCACAAGTGCACATCATTCAGCTGTGTGATCACCTCCAGGTGTCTAAGGGTTCAGAACCGCTGGTCAGTGTAACTCTACAGTATGCCAAGGTCATCTGCCACTGAGCAGGTGCCCGTCTGAGCGCGCGTGCTTGTGCAGGTGTTCTGAGCGCTGGCAAGCCAAACTTTGCTCACATGGCTGGAGGAGAGGAAGGATGTGCGGCTCGGAGTGGAGCTATTAGAGTGGTGCTGCAGATTTCATGAGCTCATTTCAGCACGTGCGGAACACACACCAAGTTCTCCCAGAGCAGCTGGCCTGAAGGTTAGGGCTCGCTCTGGGCTTTGCATGCAGCGCCAGCCCACGGTGCCCCAGCTGGCTGTGGCGAGGGCGCACTCAGCACCCAGAGCAGATCTGCAGGGAAGGGCAGCGCCTCATGCCTCACCTGCAGCTGTCATTCAAACATCAGTACAAATGAACAGGGTCTCCTTCCAATTATGCCACGATGAAGTAATATTTTATTCAAAATTTATGCTGAAAACTACCTGAAAACTGAATTTTAATGGTCTCACCAGAGACTGTTTGTATACATATCTGTAGTATCTGCTTAAACAAGCCATGGAAAGTAACACAGAAAAACACTTCAGACAAACAAGTACTTTTCCCCAGGTTCAGATTAAAGGTATTGCTTCAAAAGCTTCTAAAAAAGCTTACAAAAACTTGTAGAATAAAATATCGTTAGAAATGATCTACTGTCGCCATGTACTATGCCAGCCAGCTGGATGACAATATTGTTACACAGCACAATAAACTACAGTCCTCTGCTTTGGAAGAAACGTGTGTTTACCTTCATCCTTTTGAACTGCCTGTAGTATTGCAACATAGATGACAGACTTTCTATATAAGAAACTGGCAATGATTACACAACATTCCAGGTAATTCAAAAACCATGTCCTCCCTTACATCGTTAAACTACATTTCAAGGAATAAATAAATGAATCCATTTACAATTCAATTATTAAATTACTACTGACATCTCAGAAGGTAATACGCATAGTTGAGACACGTTTTTATAGTCTAGAGTTGTGGAAACATGTATGAAGAAATGTTTTGTATGCTTGTATTCATCCTTGGTCAAAAGTGATTCTCAGGCGCTGAAAAGGCGTTTGCCGCAT
>JAOXYF010000008.1:15805758-15832959 GCA_028565775.1 Sternarchorhynchus goeldii
TGTATATATATATATATATATATAAGAACAACACAAAATTATTTTCTCTGTTTTGCTGAAATAGTTAGAACTGCCATAAGAGACGTAAGTGATGCGTCTGAAAACATAACCTACAGGATGCTTTGACCTTGTAATTGCAACATCTCACAACACTGGAGGATTACTTTAAGAAAAGCCAAGCCTTCTGCTGCTTCCGAGTCTTCTCTGTGCACTGACCCCAGACCTGCAGCGGATTACAGAGAAAAGACAGCAGCTTCAGGTCCAGAGCCCACCACGGACAGAACGGCATACAGAGTGCTCAGTACGCCGAATTGTTCTCCGCGCCGGCCCGTCCCGTTCCTGGAGCTATAGTGTATGCAGCAGTCGACATTACCAGTCGAGGAGATTGAAGCTGTGGTCACACAAGTATGATCTGACGCGCACTGACATTTTGAAATGTTTGGAAAAGGAAGGGCTTCATCTGACAATGTGCCAAGCGGAATAAAATATGTCTGTGAAAAGAGTCTTTTTAGAGTGATTTCATTTAAGATCGAGTCTTCTGGTGGGGGGGTGGGTAGTGAAGGCATCATTTGAATAAATACAGCAATCATCAATTTTCTTGTGAGGTATATTTTCAGAGATATGATGTGGGTGAATGGCATTTAAACTGAGTGACAGAGAGAATGTGAATGATCAGAGAAGTAAATTCAGAAACAAAACAAGGAGGCATTGCTTAGCTTTTTGCTAATCTGTTTTACTGGAATGCACTGAGCCTGAGGGAAATGCATCTCTGTGCCTATGTGAGGGGTAAACAAAGTGGATCAGAGTCACATACTGTAGGACTCAAAGAACAACAGGAAAATGGGTTCATCTAATTCAGTAGTTGACACCAGACCAGGAAAAGGAAGAATTATGCCCATGCTTTTAAAGCAGACACAGTGAGCGCGTTGTAAGGACTGGCACTTACATCCTGTGGTTTGTGAGGGTGTGGTTGGCGTTAGGGACGGTTTTAAAAGTGCCTATTTTGATGACTCAAATGATTTCTGACAGGAATTTATTTGGATGTTGTCAGCTCTCAGCAAACCAGAGCACTTTAGTTACCAACGATGACATACAGCTATAGCTACGATGTTACACCCAAACCCTGTAAGACTGGACACTAACCAGCACTCTCAAAATCTTTAAAATAAAGCCATTCTTAGAACCACGTGGCTGATATATATGGTCCTAATAGAAAAAAAGGCCTTTAAAACCTGCACTGCACCTTCCACTCCTCCAAATCCTATTTTGTTACAGCATTTTCAGTGCTCTTCTTGAACACAGAAATGGGACCATGAATGAATGGATGGTTTGTTTCACTGCTGTCTAGGCTAAGTTTAGTGCAGCGATTTTGTCAGAGGAGTATGTTCTGTGTCGCTCCCAGCGGCCGGGGGGAGGAATTTTCAATCTCCTCCATGCATAGAGACATATCGGTCTGAGTGCACTCTCCCTCCCACTCTCTGAAACACTGCCAACCTGTAATTTGGGCTCTACTTCAGATTGCCACCCTGATACTGACTCAAATGAGCCTTCAGGAAAAGAAAGCTGCCAAATGAGCCCATTAGCCTAACACAGGGTCTGCGAGGTCTTTGGTAATGCTGAACTATTCTATTGAAGCTTCAAGCGGAGAGGGAAAAAAAAAAAAAAAAAAGCTTACAACGCAATAATTTAACTTGGCTCTCTTCATCTAATCTAAACAAATATGTGCAAAGCGTTTGACAGTACGTCACAAGATATTAGCCTAATGCGAACGGTCCTCGTGATTAGTGCATTGCTTGCAAAATGAAAAATACAAAAATAGAAGCACACGTTGGAAGCAGACGGAGATGGGAACGGAAGACGGAAATTCTTTTTTAATAAGGTCAGACAAAATAACTGATCAATATGCTAATTTCCACTGAAAATACACAGATCTCCAAATCCAGTGTTACGTCTAGGACTGGGCTCCTTACAGTGTTACTGTAACACTTGTGGTCTGGACACACCCTCACCCATGTGTCATGTCGCTCCTCTGGTAGACAGCGTGTGTGTGTTTTATTCTCTGTGCCTGACTGTCCCTTTAAGTTAATTGCATGCACACTGCGAGTAATTACTCAGAGCCAGTGTAGGCATCGTGCCCTCTTTCTATTTAAATGAAGCAGACGCCTCCTCTTAGAAGCACCTTTACCACTGTACCACACCTGCACGGGACCGTAAATCATGGGGCCTTGAGCCACCCACCATTGTAATAGACCTTTAATTATTCAGCACACTGGAGAACACAGTGTATGAACCTCGTTTGGAGTATATAATGGATTAAATATTAAGTGCTATGAAACGCACTGAGATAACAGTAGCATCTAGATAGAGCGTTCGAAAGGGCAAATGTGTGGGAAGGAACATGGTATCATACTGAGTGCAAATAGAATATTAATGTGCACCTTTGCTGCACCTAGAACTATATTGTTTACATTTCAAGTTTACATAGGGAAACAGGATTAGCATTTGTTACAATGTGGTTTTTCAGTTTTGTGCCATAGACAACTGCTATCACAGGTGTGCTAATGCTAATGTCATAGCTTTATATGTTGCAACTGGGTCTAAGACAAGTATATTACAGGTGTATTACATGTTTATATCACTGTTGGATCATCATTCACCCTCACGCCTGTATCATTCTTATCTGACACACAGGTTTTTATGCTAAATAATCCAATTTCAATGTGTATACAACAGAGAGGATACAGTGGACCAAAATCTGAAAATGAAGACCTATGAAAGCATATATGCACGCTCAGTTTAGTTTCATTGCCTGATCATTAGGACTTGGCCAGTGAAACAAATGAGCTCTAATGAGGGGTATCAGCGCTCTATTTATGGAAGCAGTTGCTGCCAGTTTCTTGAGTGATCAAAACCTTCCAGTCTCTGTTTGCCTATTCCCCATTCTCTGTGTAAGGTCTCTATCCGTACTAAGTAGCCTTCCAAACTCGCAAAACATTTCACACACTTGACTTATTTCCCTTTGATGAAACTCCGTAGGCACTGACAGCTGCTTAGGTTTTTGATTGATCGAAATCCACTGTAGGGCAGTGCTGAGTCAATGCCTTTTCAATGAGAGGAATGAGAGTTTTTTTGTTAATAAAAATCCTTGTCGCTTCTTCGTCTTATTTAGCGTCATCAACTTGTCAGACATTTGCATTAGTTGTAGGAGCGTGAAAGGAAGTTATTTAGCACGTGGCTTTTGTCATCTTTTGTGAAGAGACTCACGTTGTGTTTTGTTTGACTAACGTTATCTAAACAGCAAAAATCAAAAACAAAAACACCAACAAAAAACATTTTATTGCTGAATGAACCAATCAATACCGGAAGCATGTTTCGTCGACTTAAATGCACAGCATTTAGAATTTATTTAGGATAAACCTAAAACACCGAACATTCCTAGCAAATAAACCGCAAATTTACTGGCACTGGATTAAGTCACATTGCTCTTTTCATAAAATGTTTCAAGTTAAATTGTTATTCAGACAACTCCCGCTCGTATGGGATGATGGATGGAAAGTGAGTGAACGTTGCTGTCTGTTGTCTGGTTATCTCCTCCACCAACACGCAGAGCCCTCGTCTGTCTCAGTGCAGCTTAATTGAATTTGGACGAGTACAAAGCGACTTATTTAGCGCGCACTCGGTAACAGATGGAAACAAGATAGCGTTTACAGTAATTAAAACATTTGAATGCGCAGGGATCGCGAATGGCCTTCGTTACCCCGCTGTTACCTCACAATTAAATAAACTCGTCCAATACTGCAATCAAATTGGATTTCGGTGCAATTAATTAATTTTGTCTGCGGTGAATCTGCACCTGAGAAACGTGGTAGCGGTTTGACTATGCTACAAGTCAGTTTACTGAATAGGTGAGTGGCTTTTTGGATGACAAGCAGATATTGCTTAGCTTTACCCTAGTTGTACGCTAACTTCTAATCTTTATACATTTAAGACTATTACCCAGACCAAGAAAGACACAGAAGATTAAATAATTATTGTAAAGTCTTTTTAATGTATATGAGAGAGAATTATAGTGAGTATAATTCCATTCATTTGTTTGTCAGATTATACATTAGACATTAAACAAGTCAGACAAAACCCACTCTGTGACAGCTTGCAGTCATGCAGTGAGATGGAGACAGTCATCTTCAGAGATGCACACTGCAGATTGTGACATTTTCCTTGAAGGGAACTTCAAAGCAGAGGAAGACAGCTTTGACTTTGTCCCAGTGCCACACCTCCTCTCCTGCCAGTGACAAGCTGGACCTATTCATGTGCACCCAGAAATCTTTTTCACTTTTGCATACACTTAGAAGGAAGAAAGGGGAATGAGTTTAGCTAATAGTTTGTGTGTTGAAAGCACAGGTGTGTGTTTTGGAAGGCATACAATGGGTTATAGACTCTCCCACCTTCTGGGCCTTTCTGCAAACAACACTGGCAGGAGTTTATGATTTATTCTTTCTGACGATGAGGCTCAGCAAGGTTCTGATTTACAATGACACTCCTACATTCTGCTCACGCACACATAGCAGACTGCAGAGCTGTGTGGTTTGCGCGTGCCTGAGCCCAGTCCTGGAGGGCCACAGTCCAGCACTGTTTGGCCATTTCACCTACTAAATCTGGTAATTAACTGAGCAGCTCACCTCCTGAACGGCTTGTTAATTGACCGATGAGTTGAGTCAGGACATGGTAAAACCCCCAGTATAGAGTTAACACACACACACAATGTATATATAAATTAAGGAGGGTGATGAACACTATAATACTTAACATTTGAAGACAGCTTGCAAAGTGTGCTGTGGGATTATAGGCAATCAGAATGGAGAATTATCAAGTTCTTAATCTACTTATCCAGGAAACTACTCATCCAGGGAATAATTTAGGATTGGGAGATGTGAGACGTGGGTCATATGTTAATTCAGACAAACAGTACTCACTGGTCCAACTGGCCCCTCCCAAATTTTTGTTTCAGTAATCTAAGGGGTGAAGGAAGAAGAGTAAAAACAAAGCATTACTGTATGTGCAATAAAATGAATATAAAAACCACAGAGTGTGATGCTCTATGTATCTGTCTTGCCACTGGGAACAAAAAAAACACTGTAAAAGTCAAAGAAATAAACTCTTCTTCTACTGTTTTACACATCTTATTCTAAGGTAGAGACTTCTGTGTTTGTTTTTCTGCGTGTTAAGCGAGACTCACACGCTCATGTTGTTGACAGCATCTGGATTACATCCTCCACTGCCTCCTCGTTCATGCTGTGCAAATGACATTCGGCTGGTGGCTGTGCCGAATTGTGGCGTGTCATGCCGTAACGTGCCGTAACGTACCGTAACGCGCCGTAACATGCCAGCCACCTAAGCTGGGCTTTTCCATAGACTTCCAATACGCCACCTTCTCTGCTTGTCTCTTGGGGTGGGAAGTTATAGTAGGGGGGCTTCCTTTGGTCATTTGAATCCTTACGATAACTAACAGTCAGCTAAACTTTATTCTTCATTAATTCTAGATGAAAAAGAATCACTGAGCTATGAGTTATACATATACCCATTTACCCCCTATACCTTATGAGCCACTTTCCCACTTTTAACAATGTTCCCTCTATCTCGTTTATCTGACTTTTTAAATATTGATAAAGAAACTGAATAATATCAGCAGAAATGATGGGGAGATTGAGGAATATGCCACACTGTTGACATATGTATGAACAGAGGCATCAAGATATTCTCAACTTATCTTTATTTTATTGCCATGAGAATGTTCCCAGTGTCATGGAGACTCAGGGTTTGAACACAGCTACTGCATTCACATTCCTTCTGGTAACACCAAACTGCAAACGTGCACCTCCTGCTTTCACAGAACCATCTTGACTCAATCTAAAAAGGAATTTCAATCTCTCTGCGGCAATAAAGGCTACCTGTGTGTCACTGATGACAAGAGGCAGACTTCTCCCACATTCCTTTGTGATATAAACGTCCTGAACATTTCAGCTGTAGCATTAATGCTGTGTCAGTACATTTTGCTATGACACCAGTGATATGCTGTTTAAATGTATCACTGACAATGAGATGTTAACATTTGTGCCTCAGTGTCTTATACTGTAAACACATGCCAGGTGCATTTGCTTTCTAATCCACCTGCACAGAGTATCTTCTTGCCAAGGCTAGAATTAATTTTGCTCTGTTTTGGCTTATTAAATGAAGCCCTCCACTGCAGTGGAACACTGAATGGTTCTGATCATGTTAGGCATATTATACTCTAGAAAATATTCTAGATAATGTGATATCAGAATGCTAAGATATTTTACAGTTAAATGTATCAGTTGTGCAGAGAGCACAAGCCAAGACACGGTGTGTTTTCAGACTGTTACTTTACAGTCCATGTGTCTGAATCTCCCATTATTCCACACACACCTTCAGAATAAAAAGAGTAATTATTTCCTTTTGCTATAGGATGATGACTTTCCAGCTTCAAACAGGCCAGATGCAGAGCCTCTTTGTGTGATTGATTGCGAGTTGTCCCTAATGACAAAATAATAAAGGTGTGTTCCACCTCAGTAGTGCTGCACAGATACCTGACAAGCTGTGGCAGACCCAAAGAATAAATTAATTACATTTCTCATTGCCCACACCAGTTCACATATCAACCACTGCAATACATCTTAACTGTATATAACCTTTTCAGAAAATTTCAAGTGTCTGAAGTTACTCTTGAACAGTCAAAGTACAAAGGTTTACATTCTAGGTTTACGTTGAGGGAAGGTGTTGCAGGACATGTACGTATTATTTATGTTTTAATATCCAAATAGTTCAGTGTAGAAAATGATTTTAGTCAATGAAAAAAATGTACTTTATAAAATGAAATTGCACAGTGACTTGATTATAATAATCAGAAAATATGTTACGGTTATGACATTTGTGTCTGGTAGAACCCCAGTATTCTGTATGTTTGATTATGAGGTTATAATATAATTTCATTCAGTTAAAGCAATGCATTAGCATTCCAAGTAGCATGCACAGTTCTGTTTGAATTTTAAGTAGCATTCACTTTTATATTTTACAGTGTTTAATATGGGTCTGTAATTTATGTAGAAACAAAATGACTTCAAAATGATTTCTTGAATGACTTAAAAAAATGAAATAAAATAATAACAATAATAATAACAATAACATATATATAAATATATATTATGAGATAACATCTTGGGTTTGGCTGCAAGCATATGGTCAGATGTTCTGTCTGAAAAATTTTATTCAAAACGTGTTCTGAAAATAATCTATTTCACTGCAATTAGATATTCATGGAAAGAAAGGCAAAAAGCCTATTTGTTTCGAGTGCTCTCACAATGTTGGAGGTTATTAGAGGTAGCAGTTGGAGAGAGTTGTCTTTAGAGAGACTGCATGCCTTCTCATCTATGCATGCGGAAGCATTGTTGCTGAACGTGGCTGTGCAGAAATTATAATGTGATGTTGACAGCAAAGAAATACTTTGACAGCTGGCTGAAAGGATACGTCTAGTGCTCTCAATGCCTGTCAGTTTGAGGATAAACAAATCAGTATTAAAGGGGTCACCATTATGCATATGTGCTGTCACATTACATGAAGCATATGGGTGTATAACCTCAAATATCAATGACCCTATTTCCTGTAATGTTCTATTTTTTTTTTAACCATCATATTGGATTCCAAAACCAAATCAATACTTCTAAAAAAAACACCTCTGTGAAGCTTTTGATCTAAATGCACAAGTGAAGCTACTAATACCATTTAGAAAACACTGAGGTTTTTGCAGCTCAGACAAATGTGGTCAGACAGCCATGCTTTTCCCTGCACTATGCTGCCTACATTCCCATGGCTGCATCCCAGTCCTGATGGGGGAGGAGAACTGCCACACAGTAATGGCCCCATTTGGTTGGCCACACAGGTGAAATGACTCACCATGACCCCTGAGGCTCAGACAGGGCTCCACAGAGGGGGGCAGGATTACCGGAGCCCTTTTTAACAACGTTAATGGGATCTAAATTGTGACGAGTTTTCAGCGGATTTGTGCTGAGACCAGCATGAGTTTTCTGTCATTACACTCGAAACAGGTGGAATCCATGGAGTAAAACGAAAAGCCAGGTTTGTGTGAGAATATGCTGTAGTTGTGCATCTACATAGAGCTGAAAAAGAAAAAGTATCTTCTATGCAGTACATAAAGAAATAAGGTCATAGAGCATTTAGTGGCACCAAAAATGTCTCTTACATGCCAGGCCTTGTGAAATGCTAATTGCTTGCCATTTCTGTGTCAGGAATAGAGTAAATGAGTGAGTTACAAGCCTGGAACTGTGTCAGATTTTCAGAGATATATTTGGATTATTCAAGTCAATGTTTCAAAGCTCCTGGTCCTGCTTTTCATCTGCACCACATATTTCATATTTTTGCATTGTTCTGACGCACCCGATTAAACAAGTCAGTGAATTAAGAAGCATCTCATGAGTTTCACATGAAAGCTCAGAATCAGGACCGAGGAACCCTAATTCAACCGTAACTTTTCTATTATTTGAAAGTTTATTTGCAATAATTGGACATTTCCTAAGAATAGTGGGACTCAATATTACTTTTTTAAAAAAAATTATATGATTCATGTTTATTATTTATTATATTTATACAACCTTGAGAGAGAGAAATCTTAGTGAGATACTCTTTCACAGGAATGTTCTAGTCAGCAGCATCACAGTTCATAGACAGCACAAAGCACAAAGCACAAAGCACAAAGCTCAGTCCATTTAAAACATGGCCAGACATTTAAGCCTGTTTTTACTATTTACAGGTTATCTTAGAATTTCAGTGGGATGAGATCCTTAAGTTTTAAATCTTTTAAAAACCTCCTACTGTGTAGATTTTGTTATGATATCTAACATTAAACTGAATTATTAAAAATGAACTGTGGTATAATACATTAGTGAGATTTAAGAAATGATTGAAAGGGCTGCGTTCACTACATCATAATTTACTTCCTTCTTTAGAACTACAAAATGTAAAAATATGCATTTTATTTGTCTTCATCTCCGTTACAGGAACATGTTAGAAAGGGCATAAAAGTGAATTCACAATATAAGTTTATTATTATACTTGTAAAACCTTTCATTAAATATTGCTATAATATTGCTATAATTACATTTAAATCACCGACAGTCAAACAGCAATTAAAAAAAATAGCTAATAACTGAGGTACTAATGGTTAGCCAACCAAATCAAGGTTGCTTTAAATAATCCCTGTATAATATCCAAAACAGCAAAATCAGTGGCTAATGGAACAACCAACCAACCAACCAACCAACCAACCAAACAAACAAACAAACAAACAAACAAAACAAAACAAAACAAACAAAAAAATATGATATCAAATAATGAGACCCATATTTGCCATCCACTTCATAATACTTGGAAGCTAATTGCTTTGATGTGCACCACTTTGATTTTGTGTTTCTCTTATATCTTGCTGGATAAAGAAAGCAGACTTGACTTTGCTTAAAGATGTTTTTTTTTGTGTGTGTGTGTTTTTTTTTTCTGTGCTGTTTTATGTCATAGGTGGCTTGTGTGTTGCATCTAACGAGGTCTTAATCTTTCAATCTACTTGCTGAAGTGTTATATCTGTGTACACTTTCCCATCTAGTTGCCTGGGGACACTCTTAAACAATTATCAGTTTATATCGTGGCTGATACATGATTTGCTGTTGCCAGGAACGGTAACAGTGTTTCTCCACAAAGCTTTATTGAAACACTCCGCCAGTGACATTTGCACACGATGAATAAAGCAATAAAAAGCTATTGCTTGTGTTCACAGTTCAGCGTATGGTGAGATGGGCGGGTGGGTACAGTGTTCACTGTGTATTGTGTTCACATAGTGCAGCCTATAGTGAAACGCTAAACCCTATGTGGAGAGGCAATCTTTATATGTCAGTTTTGCAAAGGTGGCTGGAGGGAGAGGAAGAAAGGAACATGCTTCTGCTCCCTTCCATGCTTTACAAGTTAATATCTTCCATTTGGATCTGAGCAGCTAAGATTCACAATAATAAAAAATGGAGCCCCTTCCATTAGTTCTCGTACGTATAGCATTGCCACCATGACTTACATATGATGTCGCACAGGAGGTGGTGCACTTTGTATTATGAGTAGTTCCTTTCATGTTCAGTTTCACTACTTCCTTTTATGTTCTGTTTCAGCACTTCTTTTTCCATCATTCTGGCACAGGTTTTAGTCACATCTGTGTATAAGATATTATTATTATTATTATTATTATTATTATCTGAACTCCAAAGGCTTCTTAATGTATTTTCTAGAAACCTGACTGAAAGGCACCTCTCTTTTTGTTCACTCTATACCCCACCTTGTACAGTCTGTTCAGGAGTTTTTATTCATGACTAAAAGCTCTCTTTGGCTATCCACTTCTGTCCCCCTGTAGCCTTCTGTGATCAGCCAGGATGTTTGCTGTTGTAAAGTTTACCAGTCTGTCCTTGATTCTTAATATAATTGTCAATTTGAGCATCAGTTAATTTTTGTATGTGACAGACAGCAGGGGGAATATTAATGTATTTCAGAGAATCAAAGAATATGTCAGATTCCGTACCTATTAGCTGATAGTTTTAAAGATCATATATGTTGTGTAAGAGCACTTCTTGGCTCGGTGACATCATACACAGACATGCCCCACACGTCGTTGTCTACAACGACACAAGATGTGCTCCTAGAACACTTTTCATCGTCTTCTTCATAATCTTTGAACTGGATCCTTAGAAGTGGAAACAAAGAAAGCAGATTAGGAGAGTAGGGAAAGGCTTCTCCATACAGCAGACCACAGAAGTCACTGTTGCGGCATGATTACTCCATTGTATTCAGGGAGCGGGTACCTTAACACTCAGAGCTTACTGCAGGTACATGTCTCATCAGGCAGTCTGGTCACCCTTTATCATACTGGGACCGTACAGATGGCTCCCAGAAATGCTGTCTACCTCCACTTTTTTCCTTGCAGGCAATGTATCAGTACTTCACACATAGGTCATAAAACCGTAATGAACTAGTTATTTTGACTGGGATATCCAAGATGGCTTCCCTTGAACAGTAAGGGATAATATTCAGTGACTAACATAACACATTAGAAATGTACTATATGTCTGCAGTGTACCATGCTGAATTATTTCACTTACGTATTAAAACACATCATTCAAAAGCAGAGTATGTTGAGTAAACTGGAATGTTAGTAATATTAACCCACCGCCTTCTGCACACATCTCACAGACACTGTGAAACAAGCCCCTGATATTCCCAAGCAAATTTGTCTTATATTTTATACTTTCACTAAAATTGGAGTGAATATTCACAATGCTAGAGTTACTTTGGCACTATTTTACAAATGCTTGTCATCCATATGTCCTCCATTGGGACTGGAACCCATGATCATGGTGTTGCTAGAACCTTCCTCTGTGTATAAACACTTCTCGAAGTTCACATGCCAGCTGTATAATTGTAAGATAAAACGAAATAGTTGGGGTTTATCTAGGTATACCAACTTACTTAATATGTTGCTGTAATGTTGAATGTGTTCTGTAAGAAATGTTCTCTGCAAGAATTGTAATTTGAAGAGATTATACTAAATACTCCTTCTTGGAACCACATCCTTGTTCCTATGGAGTTTGGTAGTGTGACGAGGGCCACCAAAGAGGTGGAAGCAGGAGCCAAGGGTGGCAGAGGCACGTCTTTACTGTTTACGTTCAAACAAGGATACAATGCAGGCAATAAACCCGCACAAAATAAACACAGTAAGTGTAGCAACGCTAATTGAACTCACAACGACACTCTGGTTGAGCTTGAGAAACGTCCGTCGGAGAACCGAGGCAGCGGCTCCAGTGAGCAGCACTGGAGGACTGAACCTGTGGGGTTTAAATGGATGATAAACGGGGATAAATGAAACAAGGAACAGGTGCGCTGATTTAATAACAGGGTGACTGGGACCGTGGGAGGGTTCTGGCACCTTGACGTGATGGAGTGGGCGTGTCCCTTGTGCTGTGGGACTGGTCTCTTATGACAACTTTAACTTTCTTTTCAAATATGCTGGAACAAACTTTGAAAACTTCCAGAGAAGTAATGATAAAAAAAAAATACATTTAGGTATTTTGCAGATACAAACTCATAAATTCATAAAACATAATCTGCTCTCTTCCCTTCTGATCTGGCTACACACTAATGTGCATGTTTATAAATGATACTGTCTCTACAGTATACTTAGATGAAAGAAATGTCAAAAACACACCCTTAATGGAAACTTTGAAATGTGAAGTAAGGCATCTTATGAGGGAGATTATCCAAACATTTGAAACCAACATCAAAGGGAGCGAAAAAGTTTTCATCTACTCTAAACAAATAGTAATAAATAAATATATTTAAAAAATATTAAAGGTTAAAATGGCATTTACGTGCATTTGGACGGTACTGATAAGAACTGCTTTATATTTTTAATCACTTTTTGTATTCCCCTTAGTGTCAATGAACTAGGTCTGGGTTATAAAGTAGGAGCCTTCGTGGGTCTGTCTGCTGATATACACAGTGATGCTCAGTATACAAGGCAGCTCTAAGTACCCACATAACCTTCACCTATGATAATATATGCTAGATCAGAGAGTGGCTAGTAACACATGCACTTTCACATCTTACATGTTTTCCCTACATTACAGAGGACACGTGAGGGTCTTACACGCACACACACTTCCACACACATTTCTTCTTTCTCCCTTATAGTTCTTCTCTGATGTCTCTCAAACTGAAGCAGTTTGCTTAAATGGGAGGCCTCTTCGAAGTGTCTTTCTGATTATAGGGGTTAATGTTGTTCGATTCAACAAGGAATGTTACATTTTGCTAAGTGATAAGACACATTCAGATTTAATTGTTTTTTTCTTTATGGGACAATGTTTTTTTCCGAAGCTGATGTCAAATTCTCTTCGAAAAATCTTAGCTACTTTGAAAAAGTGAGAAAATAACTGTGGCAGCATAAAAAATATAAAGAATTACAAAGAAATGATCTCAAGAAACAATCGACTTAGAGCTTAACCTCCTCACACATTTCACTTTAGATTTATATGTGAATTTAATCTGATCTTGTAGAAAAATCTTTCTAGTGCTATTAACAGCACAACCGCACAGCTGTATATAAGTGATTTTAAAATGATTTGATTTTAGCATTTGAAAGCAATGGAATATACTTTGGAAATACAGCTGACAATTGTTATTGCATTCCGTAACTTGACTATTTACTTTAGGTTTACTGTCACAGCCATTCGTTTGCATTAGTTATGTTTGCAGGTATGGAATGTATCTAAAGGACATCTTCATGAACATCTTTGGAATGTTTACACAGGACAAAAAAACCCTCAAAGTTATCCTCTCATCAGTTACCTCTGTGTATTGAGAAAATGCTATGGACAAAGACAGTTAATTAATGTTTATCAAGTTGTTCCCCTCTTCCCTTGTCATAAAAATATTAAAAAATAAATAAATTCACACATGAATGCCCTCTCTGCTGAGCTTGTTGGAAAGAAAATGTTAATCTTTAATTAAATCACTCTTCACAAGCCTAAATGCAGTAAGGGAAAATAATCACCAAAGTAGAAAACAAACTTAGTTAACTGTGATATTTATTTAACTGTGAATTTATTTATTGCAGCAGACTGCATAAAAAATGGTTTCTTAGCCAATCTTTTATCTCTCTCTCTCTGTCTTTTTTTTTTTTTTTTACAAAAAAGGTCAGGTCAGGTCAGGTCAGGAGAAGGGTGTAATGACATAACCTTTAGAGTTTTCCCTTTCACTTCTTTGATTTTCACTGTACTGCACACTAACTGTGTTGGATACCTGGTCCCCTGTGAGTAAATTCTCTCATGTCTGGTTAGAAATAGCTGAATTGGTGTAGGGGTCTCAAGTTGCACCTTCCTGAAATGCCATACAAAGCTTGGGGTAATGAAGTTGGTCTACACCAACCAGAACACCATAGGAAGAACGCAAACTATACTGTCTATCAGTCATAGGTCACCAAAGAAATGTAAGTTAAAAGCTATTTGTAAGGGTGCCTATTTTCCCACACATGGAAGAAGCCCACTGTTAGGGATAATTGGAGAGTGAATGGTGAATCCCCACTGGCACAATCTAGGTCTGGCAAACTGGCTGTTAGTTTTTCAAGAACATCTTGCACAGCTAATGAAGGACCTATATCCAAAATGTCCTGTTTCTCTGGAACAGGAATAGTTATGATGGAAAGGTCTTCCTATTAAGGCAAAAGGGCATTTGTGACATCAGGCACTGATGTTGGATAAGATGGCCTGGTTTCCAATCGGCTTTCTAAATCATCCTAAAGGTGCTCAGTGGATTTGAGGTCAAAGCTCTGCAGATTATTGGAGTTCCTTGTTAGACTTATAAAACCATGTTTTTATGGACCTCGTTTTGTGATTAGATGTATAGTCATTCTGAAACAAGTAAGGACCTTCTCCAAGCAGTGGCCACAAAAGTTGGAAGCATATAATTGTCTAAAATGTCTTTGAATGATGTAATATTAAAATTATCTTTCACTGGAACTAAAGGGCCTAGCCAAAACCTGAAAAACTTCTCCAGACCATTATTTCTCCTCAACCACACTTTACTGTTGATGCTATGAATTCTGCTGGTAGTGTTCTCCTGGAATTCACTAGACCCAGAATCATCCATTAGATTGCCAGATAGTGAAGTGTGATTCATCACTCCAGAAAACTTCTCCAGAGGACACCTCTCCACCTGGCACTTGGTGTCATGCATAGTGATCTTAGACTTGGATGCAGCTGCTCGACCATGGAAGCCTATTTCATGATGCTCCCAGTAGACAGATATTTTACTGGTGATACTTCCAGAAGCAGTTTGGAGCTCTGTAGTGAGTGATGTAACAGAGAATAGGCCATTTATACACTCTCTGTGCTTCAGTACTCTGCAAGCCCGCTCTGGTGGTCTGCATGGTCTACTGCTTTGTGGCTGAACTGTTGTTGCTCCTACACACTTTCATTTCACAATAGTACCACTTACAGTTGACCAGGACAGATCTAGTAGGGCAGGAATTTCATGAAATGACTCAATATGAACTCAGGTGGTGTCCTGTGACAGTGGTGTGTTGCATTCACTGTGCTCTCTCAAACTCTCTTTCTCTCTCTCTCTCTCTCTCTCTCTCTCAAACTCTCTCTCTCTCTCTCTCTCTCTCTCTCTCTCTCTCTCTCTCTCACGGTCACCATTAGATTTGTTGTTTTATCAATGGTGTAATAACCATACATGATTATTTCTCAGTCTCTTTAATATTTATTGCGATATAACCAGGAAATAAAAAAAAAAATGAAATATTAAAAAAAAAAACTAATAAATGAGAGAAAACAGCTTCAATAATAAAAAGTTGCTAGCAATAACAGAAACATAGCAGACTCTCTTAAAGTCACCTAAAGCCTTATAATATAACTTCTGAAGAAAGAAGTTATATTGTATGGTAAAGACAGTTGTATAATAATATCAATATTGCTAGTCTGTTAGGTATTAGGTTTATTAGATGCTCTTATCTCACGTTTCACCTCTTTTTTGCTGTTCAGTGCAACATTGCCTGTGTATGGATTCTACAAGATGTTGAATACATTTTGCAGGAATGTTGTACGATACAGAAATCATTGTATTTTGCAGTTGCTGCAAAACAGGGTGCTGCACAATCTTGCTGCGAACAGCCCTTTCCACCTCATCCCAGAGATGCTTGATAGGGTTTAAGGTCCAGGCACTGTGTAGGCCACTGAAGCAATAAAAATTCACTGTCATGTTCCTGGACCTATTTGGTGATAATGTGGGCCTTGTGACATGGTGTGTTATCCTGCTGGAAGAGCCTATCCGAGTGTGGATAAAATGTCACCATGAAAGGATGATCTTGGTCAGCAGTGATGTTCAGATATGCTATGCTGCTCAGAGATTCTTTAGTGAGTAGGAATGTGTGCCAGAGAAATGCTCCCCATGTCATGGCCACCAGCCTGTACCAGCCTGTACAAGCCTGTACCAGCCTACACCAGCCTGTACCAGCCTGTATCAGCCTACACCAGCCTGTACCAGTCAGTTTTTAGAGATAAGTGTTCTGGTCCTTGGCTTACAACATTGATGGTCTCATGGTTTTTAGCGGTTTAGACCCTTTAGGACATAGATAGATATTCTGAAGAATTTTTTTTGCCAGTGTTGATGTAGGACGTTGGAGGTGGCTACTCTCTGGAAATGACATCAGACCTAATTAACATAGGTAAGCATATGTGGTCAGACTAGTGCTGAATCGTATTTGTTCAGCTGCAGTCACGCGATCCGATTAGTGCTGAATGCGTATCTGTCAGTAGTGGTCATTTGGTCAGACCAGTGTTGAATGCATATCCTGTCAGCATTGGTCATGTGATCAGATTAATACTGAATAAGTATCTGTCAACAGTGGTCATGTGGTCAGAGTAGTGCTGAATGTGTATTCTGTCAGCAGTGGTCATGTGGTCAGAGTAGTGCTGAATGTGTATTCTGCCAGCGGTGGTTATGTGGTCAGACCATTGCTGAGTAGCTCACAGACTGGATGACAAAGTGTGTATGACAGTGGGTGGAAAATTGTGTGTATCTGTTCTTGTAGCAAGTGCACCTATAATAGAGGTGGTATACTTTATACGATCAGTAAGTATAGATGAAAGATAGGTGCTCCTAATAAAATGAGTGGTGAGTGTATATATACAAATTACATTCTAAAATTCAATGTGAAATTTCTGTCGAGAACAAAGATGAATCATCTTCAACAGTAAATACATGCGCTATTTTTTTCCGAATGATTACCAAAGCCAATAGAATAACTATGTGCAAATGGTTAAAGTTTGAAAACAAAGAATATAATGATGAGCAGAACTACTTTGATATTGTGCAATATTTTTAACTGAAGGACCATTCTACTTAATGTACATAATTGGTCCTTTTTAAAAAGTCAGCAAAATCACAAGTATTCCAAGGATAACACTGTTCTTCCCGAAAACAAAGAGGAGTAATCATCATGTACTGCTCTGTAGGCTAGAGTCATGTACACTGGCTTTTTCTTCACAGGCCTCTATGTTCAAGTGAATGAGCTTGACAATACTGCTGAAATTAATCATTACTGAAAATGGAAGTCTCTGGTGTGTATGCCATGTTTTGAAAAATTAATTACTATGTATGAGTTTAATACGCTCTAAGTCCCTGTTGCCTTGTAAGGAGTTTCGCAGATAACATGCAAAAGTGAAAAAAGCTGCAGTTATTCTTTTTACACACACACACACACACACACACACACACACACACACACACACACACACACACACACAGAGAGAGACAGAGAGAAATATCTGGAACGTCTTTTTTTCTCTCACAGCATTTGTGTCAATGGTACCCCCCCCGTCCCCCAGAAGCACCAGCCTAATTTCCAAATGAAGGTTAATTAGAATATCCCCATTTATGCAGCACTAAGGTGAACAAATTAGCATTGTACTTGAAAAAAAACTACTTTTTACAGTGCAGTTTGTCATGTTGTTGATGTTTCCAAATACATCCAGCTGTGTAGAGATGACTGTACAGCATCTTGCTAACTAGATAAAAGAGCTGGATTGCCTACAGAAGTAATATCAGGTATCAGGTATCAGGTATCGTGATTTGATGCTGTGCAGATCCATATGGCCCGGTTGTCATAACAAGCAGTTTCATTTTGTTTGTCTGATACGATACCCTAATCATTATCAATCTTAATTAGCACAGTATTAACTGAAGAAACATATTCTGATTCGGTGTGTTTATTTGAATGCTGGGAAGAAGCCAGCTGTCTTTGATTAGATCGTGACTACAGCTCTCTCACTGCTGTGGCTGAAAATGCAGGATTTCCATGTAGCATTTAGTCACCTGGCCTCAGTGTGTGCCTAGACGGAATACAGCAACCAGCTCATAATGTGGTTTTGTGGATAAAGATGTTCCAACATGTGTCTGCAGCCTGAATCAAATCTCCTTCCAAATATGTAAATCGTATTCAGGTATCATGAAATGCAAATCCTTCTGCTTTAAATGGAAGAGGTCAGAGATGAGCTAAGTGTGTCTCTGCCTGTATGTATTGTGCAGTGGCTTATAGATTTTTTTTTGAGAACGCAGTAACTTTATTAATAATATACATGGATTCTTATGGTTTTCAGTAGATTTTTGAGATTCATCAGTATTCCTGTAGCATCAACTGAAGGGTTTGTCATCAAAAATGTTAACCTTCTAATATGAGTAATAAAGGGGATTCAGTATAATTGCTGTGTACAGAGAAGCTGGATTAATTAACTCACAGCACATGCTCAACAAAACATTCTTCATTTAAAAAGATACAAAACAAATGGACTAAAAAAACTCTTGTTGCAGATTTGATTTAAACTAATGTACACTTTTCGTTTTTACACATGGACAGAAAAACAGAGGAGCATTCATACACGCACACATACACACACACACACGCACACGCACATTCATGTACGCGCACACACACACACACACACACACACACACCTACACAGTCACACACACACGCAAAAATATGCCTCATCAATTTATATATGAGTTGTCTCCCCGTAGGCTGCCTATCTCACTTAATTTCAACAAGTAGTTTGGAAACTGCTTTTATGTTGCAGCCCTGTGGAATATGTGAGCTGCTGTAGGCTCCTCTGAGGTCACACATCAGCACGTGTCCCTGGGCAACACACATGTGCTTGCAGAGCCTTCCCTGTCCACCCTTTACTTCAACTCCTGCCATTTAAACCTTGTTTAATGGGACATGCAGTATTATCTTCGCCATAAGGGACTGACCTACAGAGATTGTCATGGCAGAGTTTGGATGCTATCCAATAACTTTATTTAGTGTAATGTCACACCGCCAAGGATGTGTACGCGGAAACATCTCAACGCCTCATTATTACTCACCGCAAATATTATGGTACATTTGCAAATGTACATTTCATGGTTGCTGTATGTTTATATGTATTCCTATGTGAGCTCAGCGCCGAATCACAGCCTATTAACATTCACAGGTCATATAAAGTCAGAGACTTTATTCTTCTACACCAGTGTCTGTTGTTTCCAAATGCACTTCATCATTGCAAGACCTACTGACTTAAAGTGAGAGGAAGTTGGGTATGTGGATTTGGGCATAAGGAAGAGTGGGTGGTTATTTTTTAATGTTTTCATTTTGCCAACCATGGAATTGGTTTTAGGCTACATGCAGTGACTGACTCACATTTTAACATCATATAAATTAAAGATTGTTCAGGTTCTTCAGCAAAACGTATTAATATGAGCATCTATGAACCTTTTATATTCTGGCAAGTACATTGCTGGATAGATAACATTGCAGTCTAGCTCATTTTAGCCAGCAAGTAATATAAATGAATAATGTACATTTCTCTATTGCATTTGTTTGCAGATACGCATAATTTAGATTGTTGCAGAGATGCAAAGTAAGTTACCTAGCACTGTGTTGCTTCATGTAGGAGTGGATCTTTGCTAGAAGTATCCTTGCAATAATCTACATGACAAGATCCACAAATGAATTGAGATAAGGATGCCTTTACAGTTACAGGAATACTACATAATGACAATATTTATTTAATGTCATTAACATATTTGTGGTTATCAGTTCTGTGCTTAGATAGCTCTCAATTAAGTTTATTTGATACATTTGTGAGTCTTAGATGTTTTGAGTTTTTTAAGTGATTTTTTTTAATTATTGAACTGTGCTTGACTCAGAAAAAATAAAAAAAATAAAAATTTCTCACCTGTTTCTTTGGTCTGTTGCTATGGCAACCAATAGCCTCCTCAACAAGGAAGGAACAGACGAAGAGAGACAAGCATTTGAAGGACACTTCTGATGTCACAGAGAAGTAAAAAGAGAATGCTGTAACAAACTCTGTAAAAGGTTTGTGTGTCTTGGAAACTGTACTAGAGACAATATAACAAACCACCAGTGCACCCAGCTATTTTAAAAAAATGGAACAGTAATGATTCAGGCTACATAGCCATTTCTCAAGGTATTATATATCTCAATGATCTGATTGTACTCCTCTCAGCCTTGAAGCACTGAGCACTCACATTCTGAAACTCACAAAGGTTAAAAGACCTTTAAGTAAAATATATTAAAAGGTTAAAAGACCTTTAAGTAAAAAATATTAAAAGCTAGCAGACCAATATTGTTTTAGCCACACCCAATTAACTCTCACTTTGTTTCAGTTGAGCCAATTTCATGCTCCTCTGATCTGACAAAACACTTAAATGGGAGAGAACTGGCGCTTTAGCATCTGCTGAAAACTGTGACTGGGCATCTGTCATTAGCCAGGCTGCATTTACTAGTGGCAGCTCTCACCCTGCCCTTCGAACTCCAACGGGCACCATATGGTCCTGGAGATAATGGAGCCAAGAGCAAGCAAAGCGAAGGACACAGTGAGGACGGGGAAAAGTGAAGACACATCCTTGGAGAAGTGAAGACACAGCCTTGGAGAAGTGAAGACACAGCCTTGGAGAAGTGAGGACACAGCCTTGGAGAAGTGAGGACACAGCCTTGGAGAAGTGAGGACACAGCCTTGGAGAAGTGAAGACACAGCCTTGGAGAAGTGAGGACACAGCCTTGGAGAAGTGAGGACACAGCCTTGGAGAAGTGAGGACACAGCCTTGGAGAAGATGTCTCCCTCTCAGAACATATCTGTTATATTTGACCAAGCAATGAATTAGCCAACTTCAACTGATCTTCCTGTAGTACAATACATGGTAGGACTTTGACAAAATTCCAGTACCTTAAAGTTTTCAAAATCACAGATCAGTACATATACAGATGGGAATATATGAGTAATATAACGGTTAACACAGCTTCATTTAAGTAACATTTATCTGTTTTGGTTACGCAATGCCATTGGACTTCCTGAGTTTATTTGCAATACAATAAATTACATATTTGCATATTACAAATAATAAATAATATATAACTGTGAATAATGTAATATGTTATACAAGAGCATATGTAAATTCAGTACTCTGTGGAGTGTTTCTTGTACCAATTAATTAAAATTAAGTAAAGAAAGATAGAGAGAGAGAGAGAGAGAGAGAGAGAGAGAGAGAGAGAGAGAGAGAGAGAGTGAATCTTAGGATTAACTTAGGGTTACTGAGAAAACATTAAATGGCTTGTCTGCATGTGACCTTCTTATTTTGTCGACATGAACTGTGGGTAGCTGTAATGGAGACATTAGGATGAGAACATTAGTCCACAGATATGGCAATTAAGTTGATGATGACCAACACAACAACATAACAAGTGATGTAGGAAGCAGGCAACCTGCCTCGTTTTGAGGACCTTTCCCTGTTTTGTCATGCAGTTACCATGGAAATGTGACACTCGTTCTACTGTTTGTTTACCTCAGGCCCGCACAACCAATTATTTTGCTCATCACAATGTGACATTCCGAGTTATTTTCAGAAACGCTTCATGTCAGTGGCTGAGCACAATTAATCCAATATTGCAGGAGCTTCCATTTTCTCAAAGCCCTTCTATGTCTCTCTCATTTTAATTAATTGGAAGCAGGCTGGCTTTTGTAGGAGGGCGTTGCGACTCGCACATGTGAACTGCTGTGTTGGAGCGTACCTGGTTGGGTACACGGGGGTTCACGTTCAGGGAAAGGGAAAGTCGTTAACTGTGATCAGATGCAGCAAAGATGCAACCACCTACTGATACTTGCCTTTGTGCGCCGCTGTTGACGGAGCATCAGAAACAAGCTTTGCCTGAATTGCGTCAGAAGCATATGCTCGACGGCAAGTAACAGAAGGAGAAATATGAACACCTGTAATTGGGTCTCTTCAGACAACAGACTGTGATGGAGTGAACCTCTGTCCTTTCTCACCACTGTAAAGGATAGATGTTTTTCAAATAATTTTCTGTTCTAAGATAGGCTTGGATTTTCTCAGTACTTTTGCATATGAATTTTTGTGACTTCTTTCAGTTTGCTTTCAGATTAGGGTGGTCTGTATTGGACCTCAGCCGCCTATACACTTGCACATTAAAGTCACTAACAAGAGGTGAAGAATCTTTCTCTGACTTCTCAGAAGAGTATGAACCCAAACATTAGCATGTGTGTGTAGATAAATTTACAGAGCACAGCTCTCCATCATAATCCATAATCCTGCCAATCCTGTCAGGTAAAGAACCTAAATCCCTTTAAGTGTGACATCAATAGAGATAAGACCAAAAACATGCTGATGAATTGAAATCCTCCCGCACTGGAGTCCTGAATGTAGAGATGCATGCAGGGCCCTGCGCCAATTCCAACTAACTATTTGGAATTTGTTATGTGCTGGAATCCAGTTGTCTACCACAGTGTGGCCACTAAGGCTGGACCCTCTGTGTGCTTACTTACAGGGGTAGCACTGGGGATGATGATCCCCATAAAAAAATAATGAGATTTGGAATACTTCACCATCAGCTTCCATTCTGTGACAGTCTGTTCTGTGGTCTTGGTGCCACAGGGACCCACTTTGTCAAGGTCAGATTCTGACAAGTGCTGTTTGTGTGTCTGTGTGTAGGCAGGATCGTGTTTTGAGACAGAGTGAAGCAGAGAAGGACTGAATGCAAGCGTCTTACTTGGAGAGGTGGGATTTATATAATTCCTTGGACCAAGTCCAATGTAACCGAAGCCTGAATTTTGGATCTCACTGAAAGACCCTGTCTTGTGTTGTCTTGTGAATTTGAACAATGCTCACATCCTGTTATCTCACTGTAAATTGAACAGAACACCATGTCTAACAAAATCATTTTACAAAGAAATGCTGAGAACTTAAACAAAAAAAACATTTCAGGACTTAATTTCCAAAAAGCCATATTTCAGCCATTTTTAAGGGCGTGATATGAAAGAAACATAAATTGGACCTGTACAATAGATCAGATATTTCTGAGCTCATCTTATCCTATAACTTGTATTTGTAACAGTGTGGGATGTTGATGTGTCTTCCAAATCAAACATCTACCATATAAACAGCTGGCATTTTACAGGAGAATATCACACTCTTGTAAATGTGACTGTAATTAGGTTGGTAATAATCCCAGCTCTGCTATGAACTTCAAAACCTTTGTCATAGAATTGCTCTGAGCAATGTTTTGGTTAGCTTTAGTAAATATGTGATACTCCTCTTTCATAGCCAGCAATGTGGCAAAAACATATAGAAGTTATTTACCATCAGTCTGAAGAATTCCATGCCCTGAGGTAAAAGCTGTCATGACCAGGGCATATTTAACAGAGCTGTATGTGTTGCATTCTGGGAACTGATGCTGTGATTGTATAGTACATGAAAGCAAAGCATAAACCCATTGTGTCCAAGTATAATATTGTAAATGACTTGTAATGCATGCTTAAAACATGATTGATGGAAAGCCTCTCTTTGTATTCCACTTTTAAGCCTCCACATGTCATTTGTGTTCTTTGTGTGCATGTGTGTTTGTGTGTGCATGCATGCGTATGATAAGATACATGTGAATGTGCGTGAATGGTGTGAGTGTGTATTTAACGTATGGGTTTGTTTCTGTATATCTGTATATGTGCATTTTTAATACACTTTTGTTTATTACATCTCGTGTTACACAAAGGTACAACATGCCCCCACATAGGGAGTGCTGGAGTTCACTGCAATTTAATGATCTTTCAACTCCGACAAACTTAATTCAACTCATTAGTCATTTACCTGGTTTAGTAGATGTGTTACAGCAGAGACATCTGCACCTCAAAGAACAGAGTTCAACACTCTAGGTCTGAACTGGGAGCAGAGAAATCAGCCTTTTAATGTAATTAAATAGCAATAGTCTTAACACACACACACACACACACATCGGTGTTGACACACAACACAGAGCCAAGAGCCTATTCGAAAATGTATAATCTTGCAGCTCACATGAAAAGTTACAGATGGTTAAGGTTAAGACTTGGGATACATTTTATTTATTCATGTAAAATATAATTATATTGTCTTTGATGGTTTGTAAATCAAATTTAACATATTTACTAGGTGTTTTTTTTTTTTTTTTTTAAAAACCTAACCTAATATTATTGCTTAATTTCACATTTTGGCTTATAGCCCTGGGTACTGATTCAGAGCACCAGAGTGTGCCAATGTCCTGCTTGTTTTCTGGGGGGGGGAGGGGTGTTACTTCAGATTTTCATTTCTCTCTGTATAGCTCTTCTTTGGATTCTGATCACACTTGTCATCGCGTTGAAATAACACTAATGGGTTCCATGTTTAGTCACAGGCCGTATGTTGACTTAACATCTGTCAATTGCAAATTCTTGGACATGTCTTTGAAAATGTCACAACATGACGTCTAGGAGGAGAAGGGGGCGAGATATTGGCAGAAGCTAATGGATAATGCAAACACAACAAGTCTACCTACCTATAAATCCTCTAATTCTTTTAATAGGTCAATGGTGGCTATAAATATCAAAACACAAGGAGAGGCTTCCAAGCCTTGTAGCTTCCTGACTAGCTGATGCATTCCTTGGGTCTACCTGTCCTTGCTTTGAAGAAAGCAAGAGTAACTTAGGCTATGTACATCCTTGATGAAAAGTCCATGTTGAATTGATTGGCCGACCTAGAACTTCACACAGCTTAAAGGTATGATAAACAAATATTCAAAGAAAGTTACTTACTGGTACTACGTAGAGAGAAAAACATTTAAATATAGGCTATGGCAGTTTGTGTGCCTGGTCAATGCCACTACAAATATATGACTATATTTTCTATAAATAGCAATTATTAGATCAAAATCTACATTGTCTGGTGCATGATTAAAGTATGATAGTTATAAAATAGTATCAAGATTTTCTTTACATGTTGACTGAGCCTAATTTAGCAATCTGTGTCTAATTGTAATGGGAAACTTTTTCTATACAACCAAGACACAATAGAATGACAATAGTCAAATAGAATAAGGACAGTAGAAGAACAATAGAAAGACAATAGTAGAATAGAATAAGGACAATAGTAGAACAATTAGCAATGCTCTGTGAAAATGGGTCGAATGCTTTGTCTTTTAATTGATGCCACCTAGCGAAGGCTAATAATGCTCTGTCCAATTTGTTTTGGATTAGGCTGGCCTGGGTGTTAGGAGCCTCAGTGGTATGCTTTGCTCACTATGAGAAGAGCAGGAACCAGGGCCCCCGATGCCACCAACCACCTGGCTGTCGTCTCTTCATCTCTGTCCGAGCAAGTGTGTCATTGGTGAGCGTGCACAATAATTACAGAGGCACAGATCACCCAAGTGTAGCCAACTGACTGCATCCACGCTGAGCAATACCTCCAACAGATCCCTGTGCCCTCCGCCTCCCCTCCACCTCCCCTTCTTCTCTTTCCCGTCAGTTTCTCGCTCTCGTTCTCTAGTTCTCCCTTGCCTTCACTCCACTCCGTTGCTCTCTTGTCTCCCACATTTACTTCAGGTGATAAATATTCATGCAGTTCAATGTGTGTTAGCAGCACTTACTGCTCGTTGACACCGAGAGGAGACGTTCCCGGCTGACACATGCTGCATCAGCTCCTCTCTACCCAGCCTGAGCACCTCCTGCAGGGGGGCGGCACATCAGTGTGCCCTGCTGACCTGCAGGCCTGGGCTGTACAGGTGCTGAGGGGGCGGCACTTGTGCCCTGGATTTGGACATGAAGTGCTATACTGTGATGTTACACTCTTTTTTTTCTTTCAAGTCATACCAATAGGATCATATATGTGTGTGAGTGTGTGTATGTATGTGTGTGTGTGTGTGTGTGTCTGTGTTTGTTTACACATAACCACTGCACTTAATAGTACAACATTTTATTAATATGAGTGTTATGACAGCAATGCAATGGGAACTTCCAGGCTTTTTTTTTCACTGTCACACATTTGTGAATAGTGTGAATTTTGCTTTGCTTAAACTCCTCCTATGTTAATTTTAAAATTTTGTCCAGTGTAATCTGTTAATGTTTAATACATCATATTCAAATTTAATCAAAAATAAAAATATGCTTAGTTGACGCTTGTTATTCAATTATTTTAGTGTTGTTAGCTGTTTGAATAATATTTGTATGAAGTTCAAATATGCCTGACTGTTCAGTCTCACACTATTTGTTTTTTTTTGTTTTTTACAGAATGCTGAAATTATGCGGATTCTAAAATTCTGACAAAACATGCAGAATCAATTCCAGAGTCCCAGCTGTGATTAAGATGCATACTAAATATTTTTGACTTTTAGTAAAATATTTCAGCAAGCATTTTTCTTATGCATATGCACAATTTTGAGAAATATCCTTGGTAATGAACTCAGCGTTTGGTTATTGCTATACCTGTCTGTCATTGCAGCAGATTAGTAAGAATGGCTAATTGTTAGAGAAACAGTTATGATGTGTCATGACCAAGTCTAGAAATCAATCCACTGGCAAAATGTCCTCAAAATGACATGAATGCAGTGCGCCTTGCTGCACCGTCCCTGTCCTTGTAGATCCCGCTGAGAGGTGCTTCTTCCCACACACTCCCTTGTGCGTCTGAAGCTCTCTGTGGGCTCTCTCTCTGGGTAGAGCAAAAACATGGCTAACACGGATGATTCATTCCAGGAAATAAATCTCCACTTCTAAACGTTAATTCAATTTGTTCAGTTAGTAGCAAAGCTACTGCACATTGTCCATTTGTGCTAAACTGCCAAAGCCCTTATATTCAGACGAGTGCTAAGAATATCATTTCAATAAATAAATGAATGAGTGAATAAATGGATGAATGAATGAATTTATTCGTCTGCTGAGGTAATTTTTCTGAAATCTCACTGTTCTTGCCGCATCAGCTTGATCAACACATGTGGCTTCCCAATTAGTCAAGTGCAGAGCAAGTAACAGCACTTGTGACATGTGACAAAGGCTGTGATAGCAACTCCAAACTGAAGAAAATCAGCTCTAAAAAGGTTAGGGTGACGTAACAAACCCAAGAAAAATAAGAACTGGTGGTGTACAACCAGTCTGAGTACATAGATAGATAGATAGATAGATAGATAGATAGATAGATAGATAGATAGATAGATAGATAGATAGATAGACAGACAGA
>JAOXYF010000008.1:15858818-15879742 GCA_028565775.1 Sternarchorhynchus goeldii
CCCCCCCCCCCCCCCCCCCTAAAACAGAGGGAAAGAGAACTGTGTGGTGAGCTGAAGACAATACCACACCAACACAAATACCACCAAACACGCACATAGACTCAGGGACCCAGACGGAGGAGGAGTTAAATGACTTCGGGTACTTGGAAAGTGCTATATGAATGTAACGCGTTATTAAGAGGCGCACACGTTTGCACACGCGTGCTGGCAAACGCGTGTGCCGTCTCTCGGATCTGCTCTCGCAGGAGGACGTGCGTCGTGCGGACGAGCTGCTCAGTGCAGCGCCAGCCGCCGGCAGAGGCTTTTTGTGTGGTGCCACTGGATTTTCTTTTTTTTTTCTCTTCTTGTCTTTATATTCCCCTCCTTGCTTTTCGGCGAGCCTCAGCAGATGCTGCTGCAGATGGACGAGACAGAAACAGACACTGCTGTGATAACACTATCTATTTTCACGTAAGAAGACAAACAAATGCCAGCAGCTTGGCTAACCATGTGAAGAGTATAGCCATTTTTTTCCAATATCGTGGTGAAAGATGGTGTACATATCATGACATGCCTGTGTGTGTATGTCTGTGTGTAAGTAATTACATGTGCTTCAGTGTATGTCTGGGTGCATATGTGTGTGTGTGTTTATGCGCTTCATTGTGCATGTGTGTGTGTGTGTGTGTGTTTGTGTCTGAGTGCATGTAAGTATTATGTGTCTTGGTGTAGGTGTGTGTGTGTGTGTGTGTGTTTGGCAGCAGAAGAGATGTTTCCTAGGGGCTTTCTCTGGTCAGCTGAAAGACAATATGGCAGAGCGATCCAGAAGAGAGCACCCAGTGGGAGAAAGGCTGGCTCTGCTCGGCTGCTCTGGCTAGGGCCCCCCTCGCCAGCACACACTCCTTCTCTTGGCTCAATATTGGCCCATATGATTGCACGGTGCTCTATTGTTCAGTCTCAGTGTGCTGGTGTCTCTCTTTACCTACCTCTCATTCAATTTCACTCCAGATCTCTTCCTCCATCTTCCCATTATTCATCATCATTCTTTTTTATGTCTCTGAATTTGTGTCCCCCCTCCCACACTTTCGTCTCTGAATTTGTGTCCCCCCTCCCTACTCTCTCTCTCTCTATCTATCTGCCCTCTCTCCTTTTTCTGTCATTCTTTCTCTGTCTCTCTCTGTCTGCTCCCTCTTGCTCAGCTGTCTAATTTAAGCCGATTTTCCCGCTTTTTATATCTCTCCCTTGTCAGGGCTCCAATCTCTCCATTTTGATGTTGACATGACAACCTCTGGTTACACAAACAATCTGCATTATGCAGATGGAGTCTCCAACTGAGAGGCCTTTGTGAGCCTCACCCAACTCTGAAATGATAACATCAAGCCTTACTGAGAAACGTAAGACTTTTATACAAAGAAAATCCATCCAATTGTCATATTTCATTCCTTTCTGAACTCAAACTGCACTCAGGGGAAAGGCAAAAAAAAACCGAACAAGTTTGTTAATCTTATTTTGATTCCATATAATTTGTGGCAGAATTTAAGAATCTAAGCTTCCCAGACTTTGTAGCTTCCCAGACTTTGCCAGTGCACTACACACACTGTGTAACTGTGATGTAATTTGCTTTTGATTTGATTTGGACATTGTGTTTTCCAGGTAGTCATCCAGAGGTTTTGTTTTTTCCACTGACTGCTTTTGCCCATCATGGGGGTTACAGTGGCATTACAGGGGGCTCTTCTCTGGCTGCCTGGGTTCAGCGTGATGTAGATCTGTCACGACCGCTGCCACGACAACGATGTGTGCTCACGCCACCATGCACAAAATGAATCACTGATCATCTCTCATCTCTCCCTCTCAGCGTATGCATATTAAGGAGAAGCTCAGAAAAAAAGAAAACAACAACTTTTTCCACATTCCACACCGGTGGTTTTGATTTTTGCTCGAGCAGTCAGGCTTGCGATGCTAAGGAGTTAGTCTGGAGGAGCAGGCTAGGCTTCCTGCTGAGGCAGGGAGAGTGTGAGTGTGGCCTTCATCACACAGGGGACTGTTCAAGCAGACAGCAGAGGCCCATGGCCTGGAGCTCCAGTGTCCTGGCCTGTAATGGGCCTGGGATGGTGCTGGGCATACTGTTGAGAGAACAGAGAGTGAAGTGCGAGCACAGTGGGCTTTGCTTTGGGCTACATGTGTGTGTGTGTGTGCGTGTGTGTGCTTCTACATAGTTGATCTGGTCCAGTGTGGACTCGTTGGCACATGTCAGCTCAAGTGAATAAGCTTGGTATAAGTGGAATCTCGTACTTAACCTCTGCTGTGTGTGTGTGTGTGTGTGTGTGTGTGTGTGATGTTGTGGAGTATCCCACACACCCACCTGAATGCAACAGCTCAACTGATTCAGCACCAGTGTAACTCTCTTACTCTTTCTCTCCTTCACTCTCTCTATCTCTCTTACTTACACACATTTATTCCCTCTCCCTCGCTCGGTCTCTTTCTCCCCTGTTCTCTCTCCACATCCGGATGCTGCTGTCTGGAAGGGTGGCACCTGTTTATGAGAAGTGTGGTGATGGGCCGGGCACGGGCCCAGAACCAGCCTCTGAAGCCCAGATAAGTAGAGTGGGTCACTGCTCATCAGAACCCAGACTGCACATCAGTGTGATCTGGCACAGGCCCAGGTAGACAGCAGAGACAGCCACAGGCATCGTTCTGCACTCCTCTCTCTCTCTCTCTCTCTTTCTTGCACTCACTTTCTCTTTCTCACTCTCTCTCTCTCTCTCTCTCTCTCTCTCACTTTCTCGCCCACTGTCTCTCTTCTGTCTTCTCACTTGGGCACCTTACACCAGACATACTGTAAGCATGAGTGATACGATCTCACACTGAGATGGATTGCCTTCTGGCCATCTTAGACACCTCTGAAGCTCCGGGAGAGGAGAATAGAGGTTTGACTGATGGAAGCACTGGAAGGAGGAGTTGAAAGTGCAATTTGTAGACAGAGAGAGAGAGAGTGTGAGAGAGAGAGAGAGAGAGAGAGAGAGAGGAAAACGAGAGTCTTACCGACCTGGTAGTGTGGTTGGAATTCTGGTCTGTAGAGAATATACTATACATCTGAACACAGAAGCTGTGAGATTGGCGTGAACTTCAGATTTCTCATGGTGAGAATGCCCTGTGGAGCTCCACCATACCAGAGTGTAAACTGAGAGAAACCAGAAGCACTTTAATCATAAAGAAAACAACTCTCCTGTCAAATAATAGTTGCTTCCAGCACTTGTATTGTCTTGGCACGTAGTAATTTCCTGTTTTCAAATTTAAAGTGGGAGACATGCAGAGCTCAGCTGTGTGATAATTACACATCAGTAATCTTTAAATAGACACACAGAAGCCAGTGATAACCCATGGTATAATCTCAATCTTCCACATAAAAGAGTTGGTAATAACTAACATTTGAAATAACTTAATGAGGCTGATAAACTTTCCCTCTAGTGTCACTGATTGTATACTTTGGGCCACTGAGTATTCTAAACTTTTGCACCCTAAATGGATGGATTAGGTTTACTCCATTTTCCATACAAATGAAGATTAGGTTTCACACTCGGTGAAGAATGCTGCTTCGATCTGCAGTAGTTCAGCTTTCTCATTTAATAAAGCCTTGTTTCTTTCCCAGCAGAGGAAAAGCATGAGACATATAAGTGCATTAAAGGATTTGCACAAACCTTCTTTTGCTTCCTTACCTAATGGGTTTATTCTGCTCTGGCCTTTTTCTCATGAAGCTATTGGGTTTTTTTCACCCTGCACATGTACATCCGTCTTCTTTCCACACAGCTGGATCTGAACTGCTGCCAGCATGTTCTGATACATGGTGCTGCTTCATTTTGCATTCAGTGGATCAAATACATTAAAGGACATTTTTATTAGTTAAAAGACTTGATGACTTTTGAGGAAAATTGCATGTCATATTTGTGGCAGATATGAAGCAGATTATTATTTCAGATTATCAGATAATTATTTCCCTTATTGGGTCTTTTTCTAATATCCTATAAAAACACCAATTCTGTTCCACTGAACTGCTGTACATCTCCCTGAGGCAACCTTCTTTGTGTGAAGAAAATCTTCAACAAAAAAAAAAAGTCTTAATTTTATGTCCATGTTAAAATCATTATTGCTAATTAAACTGTTTTTATGAGGTTTCAAAAATGTACCATTTCATCTCACACAAGAACAGGAACAGTAATGGTCATCTCATCTCATAGCATACAGTGCAAACAGTATTGGTGAATAATTCTTTCAGTCAAGTGTCCTTCAGAGGCCTGTATAGGCAAACACAGGAATCACAGGTTTGAAGGGAGAAACCTGCTGATATGACATTAGTTGTATGTACAGGACTGACCCTATAACTTACACTCTAACCTCTTGGAGGAGATTTGCCATAGCAGTAAATTAGCTAAAATAGAACCAGTTGGTGAAGTGTGAAGCTTTGGCTTCCCATTGAGAACACAGTGCTAGCAGGTTAAGTAGTGCCAGTAGTTAGTTATATAGTCTGAATGAGTGTATGAGTGTGAATGAATGAATGAGTGTTACATAGTGAATGAGTGTGAATGAATGAATGAGTGTTATATAGAGAATGAGTGTGAATGAATGAATGAATGAGTGTTATATAGTGAATGAGTGTGAATGAATGAATGAATGAATGAGTGTTATATAGTGAATGAGTGTGAATGAATGAATGAATGAGTGTTATATAGTGAATGAGTGTGAATGAATGAATGAATGAGTGTTATATAGTGAATGAGTGTGAATGAATGAGTGTTATATAGTGAATGAGTATGAATGAATGAATGAATGAATGAGTGTTATATATTGAATGAGTGTGAATGAATGAATGAGTGTTAGTTATATAGTGGATGTCATAATGAGTGTTAGTTATATAATGGATGTCTGAATGAGTGTTCGTGTTACTACCAGTGGAAAGGCTTGAGTGTGATGTCTGATGTGCCAGTGAGTGACTCAAAATAGCACCAATATAATTGACTGGTATTAGAGCAGTTTGTGGAATGCTTAGATAGTTACCAGTATCACAGCAAAAAATATAAACAGAGTTTGTAAGTCCCAGTATTTAGATTATATGTAATCCTTTTTGTTACTATGTATGTGTTTCATTCTGAATATATACACACGGTACTCAGAATAAAATTGGTGGATAAAACTGTTGTAATGAGAGAGTCATTGGAGCAGATTGGATATGCTCTGTTGAATATAATTGTCATGCTCTAGACTACAGTTCAAAGTTTTAGACAAACATTAAATTCACTGTTGCTGGATATGGATTTTAAAGATCTCTGCAGTGCACAAAAACTGTGTTATTGTAGTTAACGATGTTACTGCAGTTACCGGATTGCCTGGGATGTGGAATGGAGAGGAGGGTGAGCAGCACAAGTTCCAGGGAATTTCAGGAAATATTTTTAATTTCTCTCTCGGTTGCAATTTATCGCAAGCCATGCTGCTTTGATGCAGGACATCAACTTTTAATGTCTTTTATTCTCCGAAATGGCAGTTTTACAAATATCCATTGCCTGGCTTGATTGCCCTAACAAAACTCATTACACTTCTGACCCAGCAGAACTTCGCCTCTTGTGACAGAAAATTGAGGCACATATTTGTCTTCCTCCACTGGTAATTGCAGGTAGTGTAGGATGCAACAAATGCAAGACAGGAATTCAGCCAAATGGGTCTGTGATGGTAGAAGCACTGAGCTTCTGAAAGAATCAGTACTGGTCACAGTAGTAAATTCATGATAATTGGGTTCCTGACCTTGAGAGTCAACCTTCACAGGGTACCTGTGACAGTTCGGCAGGAAAATTTCCCCCACTTTCACAAGATTACTGAAAATGTCAACGTGGCTAAGAAAACAACTGCATGGACTTTAACAGAAATGTCTGAACTGCACACTCATAAAAGGCCACAGTTTTGAATTTGAAGCATTTAAATTTCAGCATAAATTCTGCAATGCAAATGAGACTAAAGACCCTCTTTCATCTTCTCCAGAGGAGCCATAAGTGTAAACATTATGGGAGTCAGTGCTCAGGGACTGAGAAATGCCTCTGTGCTAAAATCTTGAGATGTTTTCTGACTAAACTAAACATTTTCCAAGCACATTTTTGGCCCAGAATGAAAATAAATGCATGTGTTTACTTCGAAATGCATGGGGCACTTGGCAAGTAATCACCTAAACATTATTAGACAGTAAATCAAAGGCAGCACTGGGTCCTGCATGTTTCATGCAGTATCTTTATACGAGATGCTCTGGGCAATGGTTTGGTGCTAACATTTTCCTATTATATACTGTTACTTGTGAGACATTCATATATTTTTAGACTCCTGTGTTCTGCTCATTGTGCTGGTAAGTGTTTTCATAAGCAAAGGAAGCTGCCTGCTTTTTCACCCGAAGTACTTCTATAGAAAGGTTACATCCATAAGGGATGCATTTGAGCCCCGGAGAAGCGATTTCCTGTTTGAGCCTGTGATTGACAGCCATAAGTGGTCACCTGGTGGAAAGATTGAAGTTAACGGTCTGAATCGTTTGATTGGACCCATTGTGTACTTTTGTCCCTGTGTGTGGGTGATTGATGAAAATTACACAAGTTTCAATTTTCCGAGAACATTTAAGAGCTTCCATTTTAAGTCAGTCTCTGTGTGTTGTCTTGCCTGTTGTTTTATTTTGTCGGGTATTCTTTCACATTTGTATGTCTCCAACATAAACGATTTGATGTTGTTCGTCTTTGATCTATGTTTGTACAATTTCAGGATAAAAATAATAATGACTAATGTAAGAAATGATGCATACTTGTGCATATACTTAAAATATGCACGTGACGCAAACTGTATGGCCAAAAGTATGTGGACAGCTCTTCTAATTACAAAATTTACATGCTTCAGTCACACCCATTGCTAAAATGAATAAAGCATTAATCATATAGCCATGCAATATCCACAGACAAACATTGAGCTTACAATGGGTTATACTCAAGAGCCCAGTGACTTTAAATGTACTACTGTAATGGGTACAAATCATTTTTTACGTTTGTACCTAAAAGGTCCTTCTCAGTCAAATGTAAGAGCTAAAGAGCTACTTTTATGGAAGGGTCAGTCACTGCTCAGTCACAAAGTGCTTCACCACACAAATGCAAAGAGCAGAGCTGCAGTGTGCTGAAGTGTGCAGCGTGTTAAAATCACCTATTCTCTATTTCACCTCTCACTACAGAGTTGATGGCAGGAAAACTCCAACCTACCAAAATTCATTGTACCATCAAGAAAGTTTAGTGGAGGAGAGAGAGTGGAATGAAGGGTAGGACTAGGTCACCTGGTTCCAGTGAGAGAGGTTTACAGAGCAACATGCTTTGTGGTGAGTGTTTGGGGAAGGTCCTTTTCTGTTCCAGCATGTCGGAGGCCCTGTGGACAAAGTAAGGTCTGCTAAAAGGCCTGATGTAAACCCCACATCTTTAGTATTCATTGTAGTAAGTCAGTTACAAGCCAGGCTTTCTCATCCAACATGTTTTTTTGACTGACAGTGCACAAAAATATTTGAGGCTGTTAGAAATGAAAAGGTACATGTGAAAAGGTACATTTTGTCTACACGTGTGCTCCTACGTTCTGCCAAAGTGCAAAAACAAAAGTGCGTGTGAGAGTACACGTGATGTGTGTAAAATCTAGCCGTTAATTTTTAGTCTCTGCTCTGAACAAATACTCTCAAAACAGGCACAAAGGCTTTAAAATGGCCTTTCATAGCAATAGACTCTGCTGCAGTAACCTCTGTAACCGCATACGGGTTTGTTTGCTGATGCGCCTGTGTACTCCTGGACCTCCCAACAGTACCCATCGAGTGCATCAGAAATGCCAATAAAAGGGTGCCGTCCTTCTCCGGTGCCCCTGAGGAGCCCAGCACTAAAGAGGCAGTTACAGAGCAGAGCTCCACTACTGCTCATATTGATCAGTCACACTGCTACAGCAGCAGACCAGAGAGCGGCGGCCCTATGGACCTGTGTCCCACATCACCAGGGCTCGATAAATATTGACTAATGTGACTCGGTTGTGAGAGTTCCTACCTGCCACACACTGCTGCTGAATCCACTGTTGCCTTATTGGCAGAGTTTGGGTGGGATTTCACATGATAGTGTTGCCCTGTTGTGAGGAGATTGTGGAAGAGATAAAACTCTACAGAGGATCTACAAACTCTATAGGGATCATGGATCACGACCCTTCGGCGAAAGCTGTAATTCGGTTCACATTTATACTTAGAATCCACACATGGTTCCTAGGACAGCATGATATGAACAAAACATCATATCACCATTAAATTGCTTCATATGGGCAGTGTGCTTCTCTTTGCGAGCTTGTTGATAATTGTAATTACTCCTTATATAGCATATACTTATAAAGCATAAAAAGCAGAGATTTATTTCCCTTGCAGAAGGGCTTCTTGTTCCTGTCAACCTTGATCTTTTATCAGTGAATTCTATTTCGACAGCGATGACACTCAATAGCCGAACAGCAACAACTATGTAATTTTTTTTTTTCCACTGGTCAGAATGATGAATTCTAACAAAAGCACAGTGATTGAATTCATCACATCTTTACGTTTATCTTCAACTGGCATGATAATACCATAAACAGTGCTATTACAGAAGCGCAGTTAACTCAGACAAGACTCGTTCGGAGGTTAGCTTTTGTCATTCTTGAGCACTTTTGTCCCAGTTGAGTTGCACTATTCCTAGAGATTTCTACAGTTTCCTCCCGTTTGCACCGTGTCAGACAGAAGACAGAACCTCAGTGCACTACACTCTACGGGCCACCGGGACACCTAGTACCTCAGTTTATCCGTAAGTGTCACTAAGTTCTAACTTTGATGACATAAGTCTTTAGCAAGTCTGATTGGCCGGAGTGTTGCCAAGCTACGGAGTGGAGGAGGGTGCAGCTGTGCAACCCTTTGCCCTCCATCAGGGCACAGTCGTTTGTGTCCCTGTGCACTGTCATGCAGCACAGCTGACACTGAGCACAATCCCTGGGGCAAGCTGGTCTCTCCTCCCTAGCAGTAAAGGGTTGCTTTAATCAGGAAGGGCTGCACTTCTACAATGCCTTTTCCTTTACAGTGGTGCTGACCTCTTGTTCTTGATCAACACGCCATGCTGCTTTTGAATTGTCGATGAATGGCTGTAAAGTTTAGAATACTGAGTGTGTGGTGGTCCAAGAGATGAGATTGTGTCTGGCAATGCTCGGAGTACAGTGTTTTCAGGACCCACGTAGCTTGGTTGTGACAGTGTTATGAAACAAGGCACGCTCTCTGCCGGAGAGCCAGCGGGAAATGTGAACATTGTGAGGTGATTATGGAGGCCTACTGACAAAGGCAGACAGAATAGTTCTGAGCTTGTTTACACTGCTTCCTGAATTCAAAGCTTTTTTTCTTGTCTATAAAGTGCAGCACTACTGACCAATATAGTGCTTGGTTGAGTCGTAGTGCATCTTTAAATGTTCCTTTAAATGTACCAACTTAAAGGTGTGATGAATTAACTCTGTTATCATTGTGCTAATTTAATTGGAACACATTTATTCTGACTGATGAAAAAAAGTATTAAGCTGTTTGTATCTGTCTGTTGAAGCTTGCGGGCCATTGCTGTTATGATAGTATTTCATGCAACAAAAAACAACATTGTTCTGTAAGAATAGCACTACAATATGAACTGTGTTTTTTTTTTTGATCCAGATAGAATGATGAACTCTATGGTTTCTTTGCATTGAATAATTAAAGAAGCATCAGTTCACACAACACCAACTGAATACATTTTCAGATAGTCTAATCTATTTTCAGTTTGTTGGTTTTTTTTCAGCACTGAAGTGATCTTAAAAATTCGCTTTCCTTCACCTGAACATTACAGACAATATTCTTTCATAAATAAGGCTCCAGAGAGAGCCATTAATTATTGGGAGAAAGTCATTACATCTCTTCCGCAGGCTGAATAATGAAACTCGCTCACACTCGCTCACGCTCGCTCACGCTCGCCATTAATATATTCATTATGGAAGCTCAGCTTTGGCCTGCCCTTATTCTGGCCGAGGAGCAAGTCTCCTAATCATCTCTTTCCGCATGCAGCTCTGCCACAGTCTTCATTACCAGGCCACCTCTGATGCCGTCACATAGCCAGACACACTTAATTGGCGCAGTCTTTTTACGCATGCCTTATTTTCTGAGCTGTGCGTGATGCCTTTGGGATGGTACGAGGCCCCATCTGAGAAGCGCAGTCATGTATTCTAATGGCTAATTTCTCGTTTTTCTACAGTCTAATTTTTAGAGATCAGTTATGTATGGCTGTGACCTACCTTATATCATGAAATTCATGAAATCAGTAAAAAATGTAATAACCCACTTATGTAGTCAACACATTTATTATGGTGTGTCTTTGTTGTAAATTGAATTGAACTTTTGAATGGTTATTAGCAGTAGGTGACCAAATGTCATTGTACAAGGACTCATAAAACATCTCATAAAATAACAATGGTTCTTGTCAGCCTTTTTCCAATTTTTTTGTCACCAGAATTCCTTTGACAGCTTCTAAATTGAATTTGCCTTGTCAGGCCTTTTCCACGTCCTGTGCGATGCAGCTGGGTCCGATGCTCGACTCCACGTGGTATCAGCGCTGGCTCCAGGGCCCACCTGTCCGAGGGCCCACCTGTCCGCCTGAGGGCCAGTTACCGTGGAGGTGTGATGGGGATGAGGAACTGATGCTATCTGATGTTGGGCTGTGAGAGGGACACAATGCTGTGGCAGAGGCTTAAGATAAACTGAACCCAGTGGACAGGCAAGGTGGTGGAGGCGGTGGAGGTTGCAGTGCTGTCCTGACCACAAGAGCTCCACCCAGGGAGTGATGGCAGTGGCGTGACACTCTTGGTCCTGTCATAAATATTACTAACCTATAATATGACAAGGACCTTGAAATAATCCACTCGAGCTCTTGGTCATGTTACAGAAAGTGTGTGTGTGTGTGTGTGTGTGTGTGCGTGTGAAAGTGTGTATTTGTGTATGAGGTAAACTCTTTTTCATATGAATTTATGTAAATTTTGCAAATCTTTAAATTTGATTTACGGTCAAGTTGTTTGGGTTGCTTCTCTTACCCTTGAATAATGAATAATTTATAAATTAAAAATTGACTGGTGTAGTCAATATATACAGAATATAAGCCTGATCACATTTTACACTATGTACCACAGTCCCTTCTAGAGGGCAGATTTATTCTTAATGTGATCAGTATGAGTGATGCACATGCTTCCCAGTGCTGTGCTCGTGCTCACAGAGGCACGGGATGTATCTGTTTTTGTTTGCTGTAAAATTAAAAATGACTTCAAAACGTTTTTGGTTTTAGATAAACAGTAAGAGATGCACAAGGTGAGAATCTCACCTGTCTATACATCAGATAGAAGAAATAATTATATATATGTACAGTACCAGTCAAAAGTTTGGACACACCTGACTCATTGTTCATTTTTATTAGTAACAAATTTTAATCTGATGGATTATGCTTCTACAAACATTATAATTTTCAAAACACACGCACACACAATTAATTGTAGCAAAAAGGTTTCTTTCAGAACTTTAGTCCCTCACCCTTCAAGTCCCCTGCACATATGAGAATTTCTTCAAGACTGATGGAGAAGCATCATAGGCGTGTGCCTCATGCAGCTGGAGAACATCACTAGTGTGGAGCTGAGGAGGACAGTAAAGGGCGGATACACTGAAGGAACTATAATCTAAAATAAACAAATATTTTACTATCACAGCATAATTACATACGTGTTACTTCATTGTTTTGATATATATATATATCTGGGCAGCCAGCCCAGAGCAAAGCAGCTGATGATGATGAAGGAAACAGCGCAGTGACACCCAGCAGAGGAGGAAGAGAGAGAGAGAGAGAGAGAGAGAGAGAGAGAGAGCGATGGTAGGTATCTGCCTATTACTCTGGAGAGCTTGGCAACCAAACTCTGCCATACACTGCACAGGATCCCAGAGAGACAGAGGTTACAAGGGGAGTGATTAATACAAATAAAACATTCTGGATTAAATTTTCTTTACTGTGTTTTAAAAAACATTTTCTATGTCCAGCAAGAGCTTAACTGTGCACCCACTGCTCAGAAAAAGATTAATTTTTAGACTGAAAAATGTGTCACATTTTTACCACTCCTGCATTCAGTAATTTGTGCACCCTCCCAGTTCTTTTGAAAGATAACAGCACTAACCCTTATAATGCTTTATCAGAACTTGCGGAGAGGTGATTTAACCTGCCTGTGCGTCCAGGGGCCTTTGGCTGTTCAAAGGCCCCACAGGTCCAGTGTTTGTAAATTCCAGTGTAATGCAACAGAACGCAATACGACACAACACAACTGGGTGTCCGCCGGACTAATATAGAGAATTTACACAAACTATGTAAGGACATAAAACTAAGCAATAGCAGAGAGAAAACAATCAAAAAACTATTCACAGAGCACTTTTTCATTAGATGTTTTCTTCACACATATTTCCAGAGAGATAGTAGGTTTTCCTTTTCAGATGTTTCCATATTTATCTATGAAGTCTGTTAAAAATGAACTCAGTGGCTAATTAACTCGAGTCTGGGCAACCCATTATCAAGCGGCTCAAGCTTTTGGGTGGGACCTTCCCTTGGTAGTTCATGTTCTGCTACACACTTAATTACTTCAAAAACCTTTTGTAAAACAAGAGTCCTCATGCTCATCCTGGAACTGTATTTTAGCTGTGTATCCATAGTTCCACCACTGGCGCCATACTTAATGTAGTCAAGCGTAGCTTTCCTGGTATTTCAACCCTCGGGCTCAGATATGTGTGCTTACAGTCTCTGTAACCTTGACAAAATGGGTTTGAACATTCAGTCATTTCCCAAAATATCTTGCATGCCAAGCAAAACACAATCCCTTGAGTGGGAGAGTAACCCTCTGAGTTGACATTCACAGTTTAATTTGCAACTGAAGAAAATTTTAGAAAGGAATTGCCTTTGATGCTTATATTGGCTCTTGGAGGCAGAAAGCCAGCATCTCTACTCTGATGAGAATCTGGCCCTGTTTTGGTCCAGTAAGTAAGTAAGATAAGTTGTTTACTTTACTCGACAATCGACCTAGGTCTGTGCAATAAGGCTCATTAGCGCTAATGCTTGCACTGCAGTTAGGTTGATCAACAACCGATGGCACCAAGGCAACCCAACCTCTGCTGCCACAACAACAGGATATGTATTAGATATAGGCCTAGTTGATAGAAGCATCGGCATGGCAGTGCCAGTTGCTTCCTGTCTCATCTGCCAGCTCATTTGGCTCCACGGTGTGAGTAGTAGTCAGTGGTATCATTCGGCTTGATGCTACATCTTGGCTATTGGGGCACATGGGTTGGTTAACTGATCTTGACTGTGATGGTGAATTTAATCAGATTGTTCTTTTGAGGTTTTTTTTCCCCATTAGCTGTTATTGTGTTGCTTTTTTTTTCTTTTTGAGCTTTTTTTTCATCCTTTCTGACCTCTGACCTTTTGATAATAAGCTAGTTCTAATTTTATTGTCATGTAGCAAACAGCCACCAGTCAGAAACAGAGCAGAAGTTAATCTGGCCAATCACCAGTCGGAAACATGAATACCTCTGCATCTTAGCCCAGTGTTTTTGACTGAGTGAGGTCAGGGTGCTTTTACAGTCATTACAAAAGCTTGATTTGGGATCACAAAACAACTTTTGAACATATTTGGAGATATGCTTTAAATCATTGTTCTGCTAGAAGATTTAGCTTCCTGACAGAAGTTGACCGATTTCAGTTAAACATGTTCTAGTACGTGAACATTCATAAGAAAGGTTTTAGCAGCACATTTTAGTTATGGACACTATAGCCCCAAATATTCATTGCTACATGTGGGGTTTGTGTTAGTCGAAACACTCTTTGTCAGTGGTCAGTTTAATATCACAATGACATTGAAAGTCTCCTGCAGCACAGCTGTGTGTGATGGTTCCATAACCAAGTAAAACTCACCACCACAGCATATCGGTGTCAAGCTTGTGTTGAGAATGGTCAGCCATATCTGGATAGAAGTCATTTTGCGAAACTGACTAGTGATGAGAGAAATTGAAAGTACTTGAAAAATTGCACATCGCATCGACTGCAGTCCATATCTATACAACAGTAACATTTGCATATGAGATATTAGTGTGCCTATACAGGGTTCACACACTCACTGTCATGCCAGACTAATCGGAATTACTAAGTGCAGCAATTGAAGAAACTTTTAAAATAATGCTTTCTTCTGCATTCTTTTTGCCCTCTGAGTGTAAAGCACTTTTTGTTCTGTTGTGACAGCATCTGTCAGCGTGGAGTGTTGGTCAGCTTATTCTAAGAGCGGTATCTCCTGTCCTGGTTTCCTGAAGTAGTGCACTACAGGGGATCTGGGAAAAAACAAACAAACAAACACAGCATAACAATTTTGGGTGGATGAGTGAAAAACAAAGCAAAACAAAAAATCAATCCAACGACGTATTTAAATAAATGCACACGTGTCAACAGCTAGCAGGGGCTTCAAAAACAGGCTACTTGTCTGAGATCAAGTGTGCATGTCAACAGATGACCTTCTCCAGCTTCTCCAGCCAGGACTCCGATCGCAGCTCAAGATCAGAACAAACAGAATTACTCTCCCCTTTCAAACAAGAGTGTCCGCTTTATATTTGTATGTTCACACTTCATCTACCCAAACCTATTATCACGTAACCAATTATGTGATCAATTTCCCTGAGTTATTGTTTAGCACAGCCATTGCTTGATTGTTTTCCTCTTCCAATATTGATGTTTTAGTATTCATCACTTTTCTAAATACAATGGTGCCCACTGTGGAGAAGTTGTTCAGGCAATATTGGAAGCTGCTAAATATGCAAATTGTTTGACTTCTTCTATTTACCCTATCTTGTTATCTCTGCTGCCTGTAGTAACTATCATGGAGGTCTTGTTCTTTTCAGCTTTACTGTGAGGATATGTGGGTGGTGATATTAATACAGATACAAACAAAGACAGGGGTGACAGGAAAACATTAGATAAGAGCCTCCAATAAGACCCTCATCCCACCTAGAAAACACCACATCCTTTTGTATTGCCCAAACAATGACACATTCAGGTTGTCCTTCCCAGTAGAGTAACTTTGATTAAGACATTCTCAGACAGGAACAGCAACAATAATATAGAGAGCATTGATGCATTCATAGGCTGTTAAATCTGCAGCTCAGAGGATATGACAGTGGTGTATAGATGTGATATCAGGAGCAGCAGGCTGAGGTTCTTGCCTGTAGTTACCTACTCAGACCAGCCTTGGCAGTGAGAAATTGTGTCATAGCTCAAGTTTCTTTAATCCTCCATCGATCTATGTTTCAGTCTACAGCTGCAGACAAAGCCAGACCAAGTTTCCCAACACATCTCCCTCTTTCTGCTTACTATATAAAGAAAGTGATTTACATTGTTGGACAAAAACCCTTAATATACCATAATGATACCACAGTGCAATACTTTGCTAAGGTACAATTTGGAAAACAGGCATAAGTATAGTGTATAAGGGGTGGAGTAACTGCTCTGTTTCACTTATGTCTAAACCACATCCTACTCTCAGTCTGTTAGTGTTATGCTAACATGTCACAGCTTTGTTGGATGAAGGACAAAATGTCCAATGAGAGGGTAGCAGTAGAAGAACAAACATTATCCCAATACCAGATGTCGAATTTTTTTTTTTTATATTCTTGATAACAAATTAGCTGTGCTCCATACATATCTAATATTCCACGTCATCTGGATATAACCATTCTAGGAATACTTCCAAAAATTTTAAGGTTACAGGAAATGACTGAGGGCTTGCGTGGGCCCAGTTAATGTTATGCCAATTAGCTAATGTGCTAACTTGTTCCCAGTAGCAACTCATTGAGTATAGTAGCTCCAACTCATGAAGTATAATATAATACATTTCTGATATGGTCCCAAATCCTTTTTATTGCTTTGCTCTTTTTAATCTTATATTTATCGTGTTGCCAGGGGGGCCTAAAGGAAATTTAATTTTAAATGTAATTAGTCATGTTGGAAATGATAATTATTCACAGATCAGAAAGTCTCCTACTTAAGATTATGATAACCTGTTGTTATTATTGCTGCTGGTACGTCTCTATATCAGTATTAATGTACAAATATGTCATATCTTATCACAAATTACCAATTAATAATTAAGATTAAAAGTTTATCCTGCGCTTCCACTATTGTCAGCTTTCAAAATATAGAAAAGGTATAATATCTCATTAGTAATATGTAATTAGTAATATCTAATTAGTAATATGTAATTAGTAATATCTAATTAGTAATGTGTAATTAGTAAATACAGGTCTTCTGTTGAATTACTCACAAGCTGTTTAGTTAAAGAATTTAATTTTAACAGCACCCAAAAAATAAATAAATAAAACAAAATTATAAATCAAGGGCTTAGAGAAGCTTTTGGTCAAAACATGGTCTTAGAAGTTTGTAAAGACTCTAAAATCTCAGGAGTACTAAAAAACATTGATAATTTTCAGTAGAGTATTGTTGTTGCCAGTTTCACTATTTTTATCCAGGCTGTGGGCAGACTTTGGTTTCAATGTACATGCACACATATCTTAATACAAGGTTATAAAACACATCACAAGGCCAGCAATGTCCTGGTAATAATCTAGATTGGACATATCATCTGCACTGTTTTAAGGAGGAGTTTATCAAACAGTCTGATCTCAAAGAGAGCGAGGACGTACACGATCAGACCTCAAAGCAGCAATAATTCTACAGCCACTTTTATGCGTTTGATTCACCCATATTTTTAATGTGCCATTTTATCTGAAAGCAGAGATATCCAGATATGTCTCCATCACTTCTCTTTAAATCAAAGTCATATTTTTAGATTCAGTTTAAGGACATATTTTTAGATTTTTATGACACAAATCTAATGTTTTCTTAGTTCTGTCTGTTCTGGGGAACACATGAATAAGGATCTGGAGATTTATCTAAGTCTAATATCCCTGATAATGGGGATTTTTTTTTAGCTCTGCCATGGGTACACAGCTCAGTCCACAGGTTTGACTGCCTTTCTGTGAGAGCATGACTACACCAGAACAGGAGAGAGAGATTTCAACTGAACGTCCACAAAGTCCCTACAAGGACAGAAGGCCTTTGAGACATCTCACTGGCGAGCTCAACAGTCCGAATTTTAAAAGAGAGACAGAGTGAAGGAAAACAAGAGATGGAAGGAGACAGCAAAAGAAGAAAGGCAAGAGGCTCTCTCTCTAACAACAGAAAGTAGTGCATGATGGTCGTCAGGGTTGGGCTTTGGAGATCCAGGGCCACATGTGCAGCAGATTTTAGAGAACAGAACAGGTCAATAGCTACATTGAGACAGCTGAGGCCCACAGCAGTATGAACAGAATTCTTTTTCTCTCTCTCTCTGTTTGTATCTCTCTCTATATATCTTTATGTTTCTTTCTCCTCCCAGCTTCCTGTCTTTTCTGCTAATTACTGCCTTTGAATAATTCCTCTCTGGTCAGCTGCTGGAAAAGCAGGTAATTAGCTGAGTAATTTATGATGGTAAATGGGGGGGGGGTATTCCAAGTGCCAAAGAAAAATAGAGAGAAAATGATGGAATATGTGAAGTACTGCTTGTATTCAATGGCATCCCTTTGTCTGATCTGTTCATTCATTTACCCCCATAAATTTATGCCAAACTCACATGCTTATCCACTGTCTTCTGACTCTCAGTTGCTCCCACCATGCACCAGCTCCTCGGCTCTCTCTCTCAATTTATATTTCTTTCTCCCTCTCTACATCTACCTCTCTCTACCTTCCTTTCTACCTCTCTTTTGCTCTCTTCACAGTTCATCAACAACCTTGAATAATTCACTGGGCCGCAGACACCGAATCTTGCACCTCTGCTGAAAGATTCATACTTCGCACTGCCGGCTCTCTGACTGCCATGAAATATTGAGTACTATTTGTACTTTATCCACACAAGCAAAATGCAATTAAAAGCAGAAGAAATAAATAAGGGTAATGAGAGGCCTCTCTGCTAGAGGGGCTGACAAGACAGGTTGGGCTGTAGCACTAAATATAGCCACTATGCACTGCCATCCCAATTAAGTAATGTAGTCAAACATGCAATTTCCCACTACGCAACCTGCAATTTCTCCGTCGGCCTGAAATTGGGTCTAAATGGTGTCATCTCAATGGCTGACTGGGCCGTCAGTGTAGTTTGATCCCCAGACTGCAGGTCCACTTCCTTCTGTTTCTCTTTAGCCATGGGCTGTAATACTCTTGGAGAGAAGCTGAGCCTACACAGTGGAAATGTGTGTGAGGAAAGTGGAAAATTAATGGAAGGAAATGCTTGGAGAGAGAGAAAGAGAGAGCGAGGGAGTGCAAGAGAGAGAAAGAGTGAGTGCGAGAGAGAGAGAGAGAGAGAGAGTGAGGGAGAGAGAGAAAGAGAGAGAGAGAGAGAGGGAGTGCAAGAGAGTGAGAGCGAGAGCGAGAGAGGGAGTAAGGGAGAGAGAGAAAGAGGGAATGTGTGCGTCTGAATTTCTGTGTGCATGTGTACATGAACACAGGGTGGAGGAAGAAAGCGAGAGAGAGAGAGAGAGAGAGAGAGAATGCGTGTGTGAGAGCATGTGCGATAGAGACGGAGTGTGTTGATGGGTTGTTTCCTCCAGCGCAGCTGAGATGTCTTACTCAGCTCCCTCATGCTCCCAGCATCATAGGTCTTCCTGGAGTTTCTGACAGACCTGAACTTTACCACTTATCCTATTTTAGTGGGTAGATCAGACTCACAAGGGTTATCTGAAGTTCCCGAGCACGTCAGCTGCAGAATGTTTAGGAAGCAGCGTAGTGTGAACAGCAAGACTTTCAATGCCTCATCTGTTTTGAACAGACACATTTGTACTGTGAGTGAATTGAAATGATCTTGATACTGACTGCCTCAGATCAGATGTAAATGTAATGGGTTCTGTTTCATTTTGTCTTCTTTTTAACATCTCTGTGTTAATTGAATTGGAGGAGTGGACGGGGGAATAAGAGAATGAGATCTTACTTGTCTCTCAGATTCAGATACATTTTGCTGGGCTCTGGTTGTCAGATTTGCTTATTTTTTCTCTGTGTAAGACCTCTGCAAAAGCTCAGTGAAATCAATCACTGCACAGCAGGTTTGGAAAGCATGTGGGGTGGGGGGTGGGGGTATCAGAACATTCCTTTTTTGGAAGAAAAAAGAGAAAGAAAAAAGCATTCTTAGTGTAAAAGGAAGAAAAGTCATACGGAGAGCTGAGAACTGGGATCTAGAATGGCAGGAGACTCCGTTCAACTAGCACTTCCTTGAGCATTCTCAGCTTCTGATAAATATTAAATAAGCTGGAAAGAGATCAGAGCTCCGAGAGCGAGGGAAAGGAGACAACGTCTCAAATAAAAAGAAGTTCTGGCGGCCGACGCGCACCCACGGCTTCCCGCGGTGTAATCAGGCCAAGGAGACGCACCGAGGACGTCGCGGTAAATCAGGCTGTGGATATTTACAGGGCAAAACTAACCACAACAAAATATCCACGGCTCCATTTTTAATATCAGGTCCCAACCTGTGATTGCACATTAGCTTGACTGATTGGGGCGCCCTGACAATTGTAATTATCCCTGTGTCTTCAGCCAGGCAAGGGCAGTGCGAGCAGACTGGGGCCAGCCTCCGTTTCAATTAGCCTGCTCCCTCTTTGATCGTCCAGCCCCACCCCCTCCGCCACCTGCATTCTCATTGCCGCTCACTCATTCCCTCGCTCGAACAAAGGATCCGGCGACCCCGTGAAGCACGGGAGGGGCGTGTGCCTCGTTCTCACCGCCTGCGGAGGTAAGGTGCCCTTGGCCCGACGGCCGCGCCGGTCAAATCGCCGAAACCGCTCCGTGCGCGGATTTGAAAGGCTGGGAACGGGAGTCACGCTTTCAAGCTCCTGTAACTGGATACTGTAAAGAGGACTTTTTTTCAACGAAACTGCCCTGCCACACTGAGGTGAAGATTAGCTCACTGCACAATGAACTCTGTTGCTTATTGGTGTTAGAGAAAGAATAAGTGTTACATAAAAAAACATAAAATTGTTCCACTCACACTCCTCTGACACACGTCTGTCCTCTGTTTACAACCCTTGGCCTTTTAAAGAGAGCAGCTTTCATGAGAGCATGACCACAGTTCCCCATTTCGCTGCACTGCAAAGCCTTATGACCTCCTTTGAAAAGACTCAGAAGAATCTCAAAGCCAAAACTCAAACATGCCACGGCAGACGATTCGTCCTGCTGAGGCCTGGGCCGGTGTGAGAGGCCCTGAGCGGGGGGTCAGGGTGCCGGGCTGTGGGGTTGGTTCGTCCCTGTCTGTCTGCTTCTTCTGGCCACTCTGTACAAGCAGACATCAGCCTTGATCCAGCTGCTTGCCCTGGAGATTACACACACCATTCGTGCAGACACACAACACTCACAGCCACTCACAGAGGCACGCACGTGAGCAACTGAAACAAAATCGGACTTTCACTCAAGCACACACACTTTAAAAGCTCTTCCCTGGCCTTTAGACTTCAATTCAATCAGGCTTTAAGGTAAAAAAAATAATCATGGAGTTACACCATAGGCTGCTTACCCATATCACACGATACACACTACTGGAAATGTGCACACGGAGAGAGAACTGAGAGAGAGGAACAGAGAGAGAGTGAGGACTGAACTCTTAAACACAACACACAGTGCAGGGTCAAAGGCTTGATGGACACCGGAGGGAAAAACAGCAGGCCAGTATACCCTTACACACACACACTCACACTCACACACACACACACACACACACACACACACACACACACACACACACACACACACACACAC